>JARJLF010000322.1:0-232708 GCA_029378395.1 Mycena leptocephala | reverse complement strand
ATGCTAGAGACTTACGAGGCGCATCGTGAGTCGCTGAGAGTAAGAAACCTCAGCCTGCTGTCGGCACTAAGGTCGGCAAGAAGGTGTGTTTCTTTATCCATCTTTTGCGTTCAATTCTTAAATCGCAATTTCATAGATTATTAAATCCTCTGCGACTGTCGAGACGGAACCTGAGTCCGGCGATGACAAGAGTGTGTCGGACGAAGTCTCCGCAACTGCTCCTGTAACGAGGTACTCTTTTCCTTATAGGACTTCACTGGATCATGCAAAAACTCATTGATCTTAAGATGGACGTGGACCAGGAGGCGTCTTCCACCATTTCGCTTCTGCCGCGGCCGTTATTACGGGCCCCGCGGAGTCGCGCGCTGGTTCTGGCGCTGTTCCTGCCGGTCTCCACTTTTCCAAGACAACACGACCGAAGAAGCTGGACAAGGTGTTCAACCTTTCCCATTGATTATCTGCTCGTCGCTGATTTCCGTTTCACAGATTATTTGTTGCACTTATTGCGCTGGAATCAATCATCTTGACTCCAATTGTATCTTAAAGAACAAGGCGCGCAAAATTCACGACCAGGAGGCTAAGTCCAAAGCTTCCAAGTCCGGTTCTTCCAAGGAAGTCGACGTTATCGTTATTGACGAACCCGTCGAGCTCCCTTCGCTGAGGTTGTGCGCAAGGTTTTTGCAGACTTTTCTATCGTCATAATTATACTGACGACGTCGGTATTCTTCAGAAAACCGCCGCAGAGGAGAAAGCTGAAGCCCAGAAGCGCAAGAAAAGGTATGTGCTTTGGCGTTTACGATTTCATTAGAGCTCACATCTCATGTTTATAGATGGAGCCCAAATTCATCATTACCGTGCGCAAATCCTACTTTTCTGCACGACCTGCTTTTAAAACTTGCTTAATCCTAGACGCTGATCCTTCACCCTCCGTTGTCATTGAAACATCGCGCAAGCGTCGTCGCCATCGCAGTGCTCATGTATATGACGCTGATCAAGAGTATGAGTCCCATTGCGTTTTTCTTGCCGAAACCAACACTTGGCTTTTTCTAATTGGATTTCGTAGCCAACCCAACCTGACGTGTCCTCAGGTACATCAAGCGTGCTCGCGATCTCGTAGAGTCTGAGGACTTCGCAGTTACTAGCGAGCGCATGCACAAGATCGCCCACAAGGAGCTTAAACGCCAAGCCTTCATCTGTGGCTACCGCATTAAGCATTTCATGTCCTTGCGCAAGTTCTACCTGGAGGAGATCGCCGCCAACAAGCTGAGTTGGACGATTTTCACGATGAAATGGACGCCGAATAGCCCGCGGTCTATTATTGGTACGTTTTTACCCGACCGCGGTGCGACATATTTGTCTGATGTTTCTGTTTCCAGATCCACCGATCCCTACATCACACCCTCATTTCATATTCGTTTCTCGACCGTAGCTACTTTCTCCAATCTCTCTATCCGTGACCTTCAACAGGTTACTTTCGTACACTCAACTGTATGTTACGGACTATATTTCTCTTCACGTCCTTCCAGGACCTCCGAGTTTCCCTCGATATCAATGTTTTAGTAGTACTTGACATATCAATTGTTGCCAAGTCCGATCGGTTTCAGTCGTTTCTAAGTCACGCGGCGCCGCCGCGGCGTATAAAAACCCAAATTTCTCGGTACTAAATCATTCTCGTCTTTGCTTCCCAAATGCCTTTCCCTAGAGATGAACTCGAACGTTACACTCTCTATATGCTTCAAGATGCAAAGGTACTTGTCTTGCTCACCATCCATGTCTTAGTCTAATCGACCAACACAGGCGGCGAATCGCTGCGATAACTGCATTCGTGATAACCTTACCTGCCTCATTTATTCATGGGGCGCGGCTGTCACTGGTGCGAGCGGGCTTTTAAGGAACTGCTATAGCTGCCAACTTCGAGGTTCAATGACTTCGTGCAGCAGCGTCGCGTCGACATTATCGCAGGTCACTTTACTTTACTTTTTATTTGAAACGACTCGCTAATTTGTTTAACAGAGTTCCCCTTCGGTCGCGACGTTTTTACCCTTGACCAATTGCTGCCCCGCGTCCCCGGGTGTTTAACCAGCTTCGTCGCAAGTATTATGTTCGCACTTCCGAGGAGTATCGCAGGAAGTTGGACACCATCAGCGACCCGCGGTACTTCGCGAGATGCTTGACGAGTGGACTTGGCTTAAGTATAGTGACGAAGCCTTGGACTTATTGCTATGCGCATGATCGACCTAGCAAACGCCACTGGAGTCCCAATCGTCACTGATGTTAACACCCCTGTCGTGTGCGTTCTCTGTTCTACTCTTCCGAGCGTTCTTCTGACTTTATGACGCAGTATTACTTTTCGCACTGTAATGTAGTTATTGTTTCACCAGGCCCGCGGCGTCACCGCGGCTGGATTTCCAATAGCCACACTGTTTCTCGATCGACGTTGTCCCCTTACCGTAGCAATTTAAATGGTTTCGGACAGCATGATTGGTTTCATTGGTTTCTAAGCCACCGCGGTCTGACCGCGGTCCTATAAATCCCACTGTTATTCCTTTCATGTTTCTCGTGTCCTCCCCGTTCGTCATCACACCGCGCTCAGCCATCATGGTGTTCCCGCGTGAGGAGTTGGTCGAATATTGCTTGTACCTGCTCGAGGATTCCATTGTATGTCGATCCTTTATACCACGGAGTCACCGCGGCGCTGAAACCGTCATTCCCCAGTCTATAACACCGTGCCCTTATTGTCTTAGAGAAATTTGCCTTGCACAATGTATTCCTGGCTTCGTTGCTGTCACTATTGCGAACACCGCTTGATTTCGGATTGCCCCATGAACGAGGTCGCTTCCTGGCTCAGTTTCGTCGAGCGTAACCGAAGCAGTATCATTTTAGGTGCGTTCCTTAATCACAGCTCGTCTTCCTGGCTAATTCACTACCCAGGTTTCCCGTTCGGTCGCGACAAGTTCACCTTGGATGAACTTCTTCCGCATTCTGAGGCCGCGGCTCGATACCTCACGCGTCAGCATTTCAACCGCGCTCGTCGCCAGATCAAGCAAAAGATCATGGCTAGACCGATGCCGAGGCCGTACGCCGTTTATCTGTCCAGTTCGCTCAGCTGAATTACGATGAGCGCGTCCTGGATTATTGCGCGAGCGTATCGAGCAGTTGTCTCCCAACGGAGAAGGTCTTGCAACCGAAACTTTATGTTCGTCTTTCATTTCTTTTTGACACTACTGCGGGCTTGACCTACGATCCTAGTTTCACTGGAACCGTCGTCATGTAGACACCGCGGCCTTGTTCCGAACTCGTTTGGAGCACCGCGGGCCCGTATCTTCGGCCACGGCGTCTAGTCCAAACGGTTCTTTTCCTCATCCGCCTCTGATTCTGAAGTCTCAGGTTTTTCGAAGTCTTCTGGTTGTTACCCGCAGTCGTACTTTGTCGAATTGCAGATCTTTGCCTTTGTACTTCTTCTTAGCTTTCTTTGAATCAGACGCTGGGTCATCTTGGTTAACAAGTTCTTGCAAGGTTTTTCGGAAATATCAATGAACTTTTGAATATTCGCCGGCAGTTGTATACTGTAACGCGCTTCATACGGAATGACCCTAAAGGCTGCAATCCTATCATGAAACATCGCTCCATTCATTTCTGCGACTAAATATGCACCCCCTTTGGTTCTTCTGATAACAACCATAGGTCCCATGTATCGAAGTGTCATTTTAGAGTTCAATGATTTCTCCACCTCAGTGTTACGGACCAAAACTAATCTTCCTGGTTTGAAATCATAGTTTTTACAGCTAATGTCGGAACCGAAGGCGCGAACGAAAAATTTCTGTTTTGGGAACTTTTTCGTCACGCCGACCGATTCCCTCATATCTCCCTGAGTTTTGGCCAGATTACCTCGGAACATATACCATTCTTTCAGAATAATTTGTGCGCAATTAGTGATGTAAAGGAAATCACGAAAATGCATTTCATTTCTCCATTTGGCACTGAGGCCTCAGTTTCTGTTCAACACCTCCTCGCAGGGTGGGCACTTGTTCAACACATTAAATTTTTTGGAGGAAGGCTTACATGCAATATGAAGAGGGTGATGTCGCCAGAATTATGATTTCTTCTTCATTGAGACACTATTGGCTCGGAAGTAATCTTTTGATCAAAATTGTTCAACTCCCTGTAACCTCTTCAATATGGAACCAAATTCAAACCTAAATCTATACAGGACATCGAATTTGATGTCTCCTTTAGTCTAAACTCTCAAATGGCTCAAACACATGCATAGAAAGACTATATCCAAATCTGAGCTGTCGGATGTACCACCTCCAAGAAAGCCAGCACAAGGATAACTACGATAATTCAAGCAAATAGCCTGAAGGAGACATCAAATGTGATGTCCTGTGTTGTTTTCGGTTTGACTTTGGTTTCATATTGAAGAGGTTGCGGGGAGTTGAACAATTTTTGATCAAAAGATTACTTCCGAGCCAATAGTGTCTCAATGAAGAAGAAAATCATAATTCTGGTGACATCACCCTCTTCATATTGCATGTAAGCCTTCCCTCCAAAAAAATTAATGTGTTTGAACAAGTACCCACCCTGCGAGGAGATGTTGAACAGAAACTGAGGCCTCAGTGCCAAATGGAGAAATGAAATGCATTTTCGTGATTTCCTTTACATCACTAATTGCGCACAAATTATTCTGAAGAATGGTATATGTTCCGAGGTAATCTGGCCAAAACTCAGGGAGATATGAGGGAATCGGTCGGCGTGACGAAAAAGTTCCCAAAACAGAAATTTTTCGTTCGCGCCTTCGGTTCCGACATTAGCTGTAATTGACGCTCTATGATATCTTTCGTATTTCCTAACAGATACTCGTTTGGCCATGATCAACGCGTTTCCGCATTGCCTCTACATGTTGAACATGTTTTGCCAACTCTGTGCTCGGAGTCCGATTAATTCTGAGTCAGTCAATACCCTTCCAGGATATTCACCAGCCATGTGGCTTCTTCAATATCTAATGGTAGAACTGGATGCGCTCCAGTAACCATGAAATATGGTGAACATCCCGTTCCTTTTCGTACAGTTATTCGATCTGCCCAAAGTACGATCATGAAAAACCAGAACCATTTGGCTGGATTTCCACCGGTGGCTTTGAACAGCGACTGTCTCAAGGAGAAGTGCCCGTTTTCTATCTTTCCATTGGCTTGCGAGTTATACGGCGAGACGAATATATGAGGAATCCCATATTTCTCCTGCAGCCATTTAACCGCTTGTTTAAATTGTGGCGCATTGTCTGTTACAAACATCCGCGGGCATCCCCACCGACATATGACGTCCTCTAAGAGAAACATGCCTAATGCTGGTGCTTTGTCCTTGGTTAAAGGCCGCCCCTCTACGTAACTAGATAGAGAGTCTCGTGCGTCTACAACAAGTCCACATTTATTGGAAACTTGTCCCATGACCATTACATCGACATGGACCACTTGAAACAGACTAGGTGTATGGGTAACTACTGGTGGTATTTTCAACAAAACATGCTGCCGTTCTTGACATAAATGGCATGTGGTTACATACCAAGACACATCTGCTTCAATACCTGGCCACCAGAATCTCAGTGCTATCAGCTCTCTCGTTGCGAAAATGCCGCGGTGTCCAAGACTGTCATGTGCAGCCTTCATCATGTACATCCGATGCTCTTTGTCAACTACTAGCTGATGCGCGGTACCAATCGCCTTACGATACATCCTCCCCCCTTTCAAAAAGAAATGTGAGGCGAATCTCATAAAAGCGCGGTATTCCTGATCATCATTCATACCCTCTGGTCTAATCATTGGATCCGTTAACCATCGTTTAACGAGCATTAACTTGTTGTCTTGTCTTTTCATGCCCGCGGTCCTGTGATCCTCTTTGTAGGGTTCACGTTTTTCCGCGTTCCACTTTAATTCCAAATCTGGAATCAAAGGTTCTGCCATTTGTACGTACTGAGGTACTTCCAGACCCTCTTTAGCATAAGCCTCCTTGCGTTTCTTATATACGCCAGCTTCCAAAGTTGCCGTGAGGAAAACCTCCTCAGCAAAATCTTCTAAGCCCGCGGCTTCAGATCCCATTTGCAGATATCCGCCTCTCGTATCAATCAAGTGCTTGAATTCCTCGAATTCCAAAGGTTGACGACCTGTTTTATCAGAGTCTTCATGATCCAATGGTGGCTCGTTCTGATCATAGCCTTCTTCCGAGTTAGGGAACACTTCATCTCCAGGATGGGGATCTCTCCTTGAGAGTCCATCTGGAGCGAAGGTTACACCTGGCACATGTTTCAACTTGAATTGGAACATCAAGATTTTCTCGATCCATCTGTTTATAGTTGCATTCGGACCCATGCCTGGATGCTTAAGCATCCCCTTTATGTACATGGCATCTGATTCTACTACCAGCCTTCGGACCCCGAAGATGTAATAATACATTGCTTCCAACGCCCTCATTAAACCGTAGAGCTCCCTCTTTGGTTGCGAGTAGTTAGCCTCAGTTTTCCCAAGCGTTATTGACGCAAATCTCGCATAATACTTCTTGGTAGGGTCGTCTGGATCTAGTTGATAGATTATTATACCAACAGCTCTCCAAGACGTGTCAACCTGCAAGACAATATCTGAATCCCATAGATAATTCAATGGCTTCAGCGCGGGACAGTTTTTCAACTTTTCACGTATCATTGCTTGAGCTTCGTCGCATGCCGCGGTCCATTCGAATGGTACATCTTTCTTGGTCAACTCGTTTATTGGTGATACAATGTCTCCATATTTTTCTATGAAACTTCGCAATACACCAACCGTTCCAAGATACGCCTTTACTTGCGTAAAATTGGTACACGGGCCCCATTTGTTGATCACTTCAATTCTATCTGGATCCGCAAGCCTGCCCTTGTAAGAACACAGATGTCCAACTACTGTGAACAAATCTGCGATCAACACAAGTTTCTTGCCTGAAAAAGTCCCCCCTGCATAAGCCATTCTAGTGACTATGCGGTTCAAATTCTGGAAATGTTCCCAGACGAACCGTCTAATGCCAGGATTCTCGGGGATTCTCTCATAATCTCCATCTGCAGTCTCATAGCGAGTCTCCGGCCCGCGGACGGGTACATCATCGATGTAGGGAATGGTGACATGTGGAATTTCTTCCCTGAGGACGTACGTTACATCATCATGGAATATCGGCACCGAATTGGTCCAACCCATAGGTAATTTCACTAGTCTCATTGCCCCGAAGGGAGTCTGGAACGTGGTATAGTCCCTAGATCCTTCCGCTAAGTCTCTGTTATCATATCCTACGAACATGTCCAGCGCGGCACCGCAAGCGCGGCCTGCAAAATGCTCTGCTAACTGTTCAGTCCCAGGAGTTACACCAGAATGTTGAATAGTAACTTCATTCAACCTTTCTAATGCGTGCACTATCCTGAGCGACTTGCCATCTTTCTTTATTACAGCAAAGATTGGGGAACGATACGAGGAGTTCGAAGGCTCATACACACCAGCATCAATTTTGAGCTTAATGTTACGACAGAACTCTGTAAAATGTCCAGGAGGTATGGGAATCTGCGAACAGACCCAAGGTGTATGTTTCACCACCGGCATCTCAACTGGAGGAAAGAATTCATGTTTAAACTGTCCCCGCTCTGTTTCATCCCATGCAAAGTGCCCTTCATGTCTCATCATAAAGTACTCCGCAAATTTCATCTCTTCGGGTTCTACGAAACCGATGTTATGTACTTCACGGAAGGCTTCTCGACGTTCCGCGGTAAATCTTCCGGTTGGTACGAAGTCAGGTGGGTTTGGATCTAACACTGGCATATTTGCCAGCGGATCCCCTGTAATCTTTCGTTCAATCCGAAATTTCGCGTCTAGTTCTCCCAATATGGGCTTGACTTTATCCGCTACCGGTTTGTATTTCTTTCCTAAGAAACTACTCTCGGTTGTGACAGGCGCCGCGGTACTTACGTCACCGGCCGCGGTGGCTGTTTCAGCGACCGCGGGGAACTCGTTATAGGTTTCTGCTTCTTCCGAAGGACCATATATTTGTTCCTGCATTAAAACCTGTCTAGGTACTTCTGGTACCAACGGAGATTTCTTTTGTGTGGCCGCCCGAGGCCACTTGTGCTTACTCCCCACCCGTTGATTCATCAAGTTCACTTTCCGAGCCATTTTACCAGCTTGGACAGACTTTTTCACACGGTTCGGTGGTTTAGGTTTATTAGGGACACCTGCTTCGTTGAAAACAAAGACTTCCATGCCTTGCTCCACTTCAGCGTTACCTAGGTACTGATTTAACAGTGCCGAGGCTTCGGTATCTCCTGCAACGATTCCCTGTGAGGCGCACAAATATGCCATCCGGCGATCATCTGCTGTCGATGCCAATCCATCTTTTGGCATGCCATAGCCTACGCACACTAATTCCCCTTTATCGTCATAATCCCAGGCTGTCATTACTTCTCCCTCTTCGTCGAGTTCATTGAAGAGTTCTAAAAATCCTGCGGAACGACTTTGGTTTCCTTAGCCGCGGCTTGGTCTTTTATCTTCTGGAGATGGCCGCGGGGATGCGTAGCAAGTGTAGTTTGCTTCCCCGTGTAGGGATCCGTAATGGTAACCTCTACATCTCCATTTCTTTTACTAGCAAAGATAGTTTCTGCCAACATTTCGAACGGTCTTCCAAGAAGAACTTCGTATGGAGCATTCTTCAATATATGCACTTGCAAGTACAGCGTAATGCCGCGGAACTTGAAAGGCACATTCCTTGCTAGCCCAAGTGTTTGTTGGTACTGTTTGTTTGCTGCCTGCATGAGAATCCTCATCGAGGGGTCCCACTTAAGCCTGAGTTCTATCGCCTTTTCCTCACTCATGGACACAATTTGTGATCCACAGTCAGTGATGGCTTCAATAATCAGTCCCTTGATATCTGGGTGCAAACAACGAAGTAGGCCAGAGAGTTCTGCCACCGGAATGGTTATTTCCTTAGGCGTCTCCCCCTCCGCCAACGATTCGAAGTACTGTAAGACAGGATCCCCTACTATGATGCTTCCTTCTTCCAACTCGTGAGTGGAACTGGTCACAATTTCAGGGAAAGTGTCAAACATTAACACTTGGCAGATGTTTCCATCTTGGTCTAATGTTACAAGATTCGTTTCCACGAGTCGAACACTAGAGTCTTCATCTGAACTTTCCAGGTCCGTCCGCGGCTCATCATCATCGACCGCGGCCACCCTTCTAGCCATGAAGTTATTCACTTTAGCTGCCAGTACGTCTCCTTCTGTGGTCTGAACAAAATTAGGCCGTCTGGACTTGGGCGTGCCTGTCTCTAAAGCTTTCCGTATCTTAGGATTACTGTCTATCAAACTTCCAAGACGAACCGGAACTATGGTATCGCGGATAGATTTCAAAATATCTGCATTGGCCAGATCTTCTACTTTCGTATCCCGCGGGCCTCTCGGCTTGCGTTTACCAAATTCCCGGGGCTTTTCCGCAGGTTCGACAGGTTTAGGAGGTAAGACCTCAGGGCGATGAACGTCTCCTAAAGGTTCGACGTCCCGGAACGGAAGTTCCCGATGAAACTCCTGTCTGGGCGGACCTAGGTCTCGCTCGTCGTCTGAATCCTCCACTTCCTCAATGGTGACTTTTCGACTAGGCTTTTTGACTTTCTCTTTGGGTTTTTCAACCTCTGGTATGATGGTTTCAGCAGCTGGAACTACTGGCGCCTCAACTTCAACGCTTGTCTGAATTGGTGCTTGCTCTGGCTTTTTACTGGTCTTTCGGTTTGTTTCCTCGGGAGGCTTTTTACGTGGTAAAGCCCCCTTCATCGGATTCAATGAAAATCCACGCCAGTTTGCTCCGCGGGCCCTTTCGCTCGTGTGTGCATCAAGTTTTCAAGTTGACTTATCCGAGTTAACAGGTCCGGCGGCGGTACGTCCATGGCATCACTAGGATCCGCACCAAAGTACTGATCAAACATATCATCGTAATTGAGCGACAGGTTCTGCGAGACTGCGCGGCGTGCATGATATTCTTGGGCTTTCACCCGCGGCTTAATATTAGGAGGTTCACGAGGTATGGTCTTTCCGTCGTACAGGCAAGTTTTCCCATTCACGACCTTGACTATTCCTTTCAGCAAATCTTCTTCACGAGCTCTGCAAGCATCGTAAAAATGACCGCTTTCCCAGCAATAGAAGCAATTGCCAGTATTGCCCCGACGTTCCCTCACAAAGCTTGGTGGATTGTTGTTCTGATTATTGTTCTGATAGCTGGTAGGTCCCGCGGCGCTAGGCCTCGAGGATTCTACAGCCATCCTAATCTGTTGCAACTCTTTGTGTTGGTCCGCGGTGAATTTATCAAGGTGAGTGGCGAACGCCTCTCCCATCCGACTTTGGATCTCCTTATAAATTTTCTCCTGGAAGTCGCCAACTTCCTTCAGCCGAGTTTCCTCAAGCTTCTGCACTTTGTCCGCTAAACGCTTGATGCGTTCAGGGTCTTCCGCTTCTGAGTTCAGCAGAACTGTAGCTTTCTTTGGTTCAACCCAGGAGAGGTCTGCGTCGTAAAACGATGCTGACTCCTCTTCTACGATTTTCACCGCTGCTTCCAAGATGTCAGTCCAGACATACTTGTCATCATCTTCTCGTTCAGGAGGGCTAAAGGGTATACCAGCGTTGCTAGCTTTCGCATCCCATTCTGCTTTATCCTTCTTGTACGAGGCAAATCCTTCTCTGGGCGTAACTCTCATCAGGTCTCGGACTTTGTCCTTGAGCTTTTCGGTCACCCCAATGAAGAAGTACTTTATAGCTTCACGGTTTGTGATGCGCATGCCATTTTGCATGAGTTTCGCAACCAGCGCTTTGTATTGCCTGACATAGGCGTGTAAACCTTCAATGTCATTTGCTTTTATAGGCTTTCTGGACGCTTTTCGAACGAATTTCTCAAGTCCTGACAACGATCCTTTCTCAAGTTCCTTGAGCTCGGGGTAATTGTCGCGGATCTCTTCTTTGAACTGCTCCCACGTATACGGTGGGTCCGCGGAGGCCAAAACCTTCCACTGTTCTTTCGTTCGCGAATCACAATAGTGAAATGCTATCCACTTCTTCTCTTCATCCAGCTTTGCGCCGACTCTTTCGGCAACATCTTCTACTGTGTCCAAATAATCCTGCAATTCTATCCCCTCATCGTCGCCTTTGAACTTCAACTGGTTGCGGCCAAACTTCTGGGGAAGCTTAGACTTATCCATTGTTGATTTGGTAACTGGTGGGACAATAGCTGAACTGTTTGACACTGGCTTTGGTACAATGGGTTGTACCGGTTGAGTCTGTACAGTAGTAACTGTAGCAGGGTTTTGCTGTACCGTAGTAACAGGCACAGGAATTGTTTTCTGACTGGCTGGCAAGTTCGAAGTGCCCTGCGTAGTCTGACCCGGGGTTTCTTCCGGATTATCCAGAGAGGGAGAACTGCGTCCGCTGGTAAAAGGCAGACCGTCGTCTTCTCTTTGGTTTTGGTTCTCGGTGTTTGCGGTCTCAAGCCGAGAGCTTGATGCAGAGTCTGCGCGGGAGCGTCCCCTTGTAGAGTTCTGCGTTGAACGACCACGAGCTTGTGGTGGAAAGTACACGGACTCGGGAATAATCCCTCTCCTTGGCTTATCCGTGTTTACCGGCGGCTCGTTTTCCCAGAGTTTTATCTCCGAGAGAAGTGAACGTTGCCCTGACTTGTGTCTTTGTCCAGGACTGGTTGACCTTTCAGACAGATTGTCTGTTAGATCTTGCCACAGATGAAATACTTCAACTGTTCTTTTCCACTTGTAGTCTTTGAAAGACTTGTCAAGCTCGGATGTTCTTGTCTCGTTTCAACAATCCAAACTGGACCCTCGCGGTGGGCTCCAGATGAAACGGTGCGCTTACAATACGTCTTGAATATGCTAGTTATAGCGTGTTGTGGAAACAACACTAAAACCACACAAACAATATCTTATCACTCCCAAAAGACTAGCGCAATCCTTAGTGAGTTCGGGTCCGGACCGTAGTATGCGGCCAGCAGGTTTGGATTGTATAGTTAACAACGAAACAAGTACTATGAGGCACTAACAAAGTCCCCGCGGCACTTCACTTGGCAAGTTACAGCAGTTATCTTTCCGCCGCGGCGTTGGATGAACGTTTGTATGAGACGGATACAAGAAGGTAGTGACTATAAAGATAGTTCTATCACTTCAGGGCAGAGTTTGTACTTGGTGTTCACAAAATATCCCCAGCAATGGCCGATTCCAATTGCTATAATGAGGCAAGCTGTTTCTTCCTTGGCAATTCTCTTTACTGCAGGACTCTCCCGTACAGCAGACCTAAACTTGTCCTCGTTTAGGGACGTTTCCTTCACTTTTATAGTAACGGCTTAAGCGTTGACTGCAAAGTCCAACTAATCGATCCAACAGCTAATGACAGGACTCTCCCTGACGAGTGTGAAGGCAAAGCAGCTGACAAGTCACAACCAATTCTCAGGTGGTTAACCGTTTGAAGCTTAACTGATGAGTCCCTTGCTTGACAATTCGAGCCAACAACCAACTTCAATTTATAGACAAGTTACAAACAGAGATAGTAAACGAATCTCCGCGAAATATGCCTGAGGACACCCACGCCGATAGACGGTGCGATGAACTGGCTGTATGCGGGTTCTACAGGCTGCTTTTATAGTAATAGTACAAACAAAAGGAGATAAACTAGATATGGTAACTGAGATGTGGTGCTTGGTCATGTAGGTTCGTTCCCTCGTGGTTCTTCGTCGATCCCGCATGCTCTTGGTGCCGGGAGATCGTCGGTTTTGACCCCCGCGGTCTATATTTGGTATATTGGCAATACCGCGGTGCCTTCCGCACCCGCAGTACGATGCCGCGCCGGCCTGGGGTTGAACCCAGCCTTTTCAATACAGTCCTCCTCGTGCTTGTCTTTGGTGGATCCGGCCGCGGGCAGTGCTTGGCCCGCGAAGTACCGGAGTGCCTGAATCCGATCGCTAGAATCCGAATTAGGACTTGTGTGTCTTTGATTTGACAGGTCGCGTCGCGCCGCGGCGCCACGTGATCGTCCGATCGCTTTGGCAGTTCCCTGTCTTAGGGTAACAATGGGTCTATGCTCGACCGCGGCCCGTTAGTAGGCTCCGCGGTAGGTTATACACAGTTATGGGACGCCGCGGCATGACCGCGGTCGCTTTCCTCCATAATGTAACCGTTAACACAACTATGTCTTTGGCAGAGAGGCGCCGCGGTGGCACCGCGGCGGCTCTCCTACGCAGTTTATTGTACCGCGCAACATGTCAAGTCTCGCCACTTCATCTATGCAGTCTCTGGGTCGCTTTTATAGGAATAAATCCCTTGAATAGGTTATAGGCGGTTATGGGTATATCTCCTTGGTAGTGCATTCAGAGTACAACACGCCGCGGCGTCACCGCGGTCGTGCTCTGAATACTACAGTCAGTAGTCGGAGCTCGCTCTGACTCTCCTTTATATCACCTAACAGAGTTCAGGTATACAGATATGTTTGTATAACACTGAAGCTATCCTGCACTTCTTAATGATGTGTTTATAAGCGCAAAAATAGCTAGAGGACGTGCATTTGGTGTTGCGCCGTCTCAGCGCCATGCTCATATGCAGGTACGAACTCGTGGAAGGAGAATTCGGATGGTGAGGGCACTCAGCGGCAGTTACACCATGGTCAGACAGGTGGTATGTGCGATGCAGAGGGTCAGATGGGGAGCGTGAGCTGCGTGCATTTGATGAGAAACCGGATTTGGTAACTTCAATTCCCGATTTGGATGAACGGGCGCCTCGTACGTTCTCGTCCTGGACTCGGTTGAAGGGGCCATGAGGCGGTGTGCAGGGCGTAGCACAAGCACCAGCCTCACACCGGATCCGTGACCCAATCGAACAATGCCTAGCGCATATCGCGACACCACGCTACAAAGACCACGGTGGTGAATTATATACCGTTTTTCACGTCGAAGATGTATTTTGTGAACGACTTCAGCTCGAAATCGACAAGCTTGAAGTCAAAACTGGGTATTTGATCGACACACTCTGCTGCCAGTTCGAGTACCGTGAAAATTGTAAGGGGTCGAATTTATATGGTGTTACAAGTACACCTGCGACAACGTGAAGCTTCTGGGTATTTTTTTTTTCTCTTCCGCTTACGTTTTTCTAACTAAAAACTGTAGAGCGATTGGTGCACTTGACGCTACGTGCGCAGTGCCGCCATCGTGCCTTATCCATGCCCGGGGTGCAGAGTCAAGCACCAAGAATTTTGCCTCAATGCAGCAGCAGGGGGGATTGATGGTGTATGCGAAGTAATTGAGTTCTGGCTGGGTGCTTTGGGTCAGGCAATTGATCGGTAAGTCTTTCAGCTTTCTCTCATTTCTTTTGCTTATAATATTTCAGAGCTGTGATTGAGCCAATTGAGTAAATAGCCAATAATGTAGTGTAAATAAGCGAACACAGAGGGTAGCATAATGAATGGTGCGTTCAAGTAAATGAATTCACGCCGGTTCTTGACTAACAAATTTACAGGCAGAGGATGCTTTGGAATTATGACGATGTTAATAAAATGCAAGCGATACAGTAATAGAGAGTTTGCGATGCAGCCATTCGAGCCATCCAATGGCTGTTTGCCATTGCGAAAATTGATGGCTAATGGCTCGAATGGCTTTGATACTTGCCCATATTTTTGGAGTTATTGAGTTGCCTCCGAGTCGTTCAGCTCATGTATGGGTGATCAGTCCCACTCACATATATAACGGGGAGATTATAGGCTCAAAATAGTTAATGTTGTTGAATTTAGAGGTCTCATGCAGTCTAGGAGCATTTTTTAAGCTTCACGTATGATAAAACATACATTGACACTCTTTCTAGCAGAAAAGAGGATACACTGACTTTATTTTATTAGCCATTCGAGCCATTAGCCATCAGTTTGCGCAACGCCAAACAGCCATCAGATGGCTCGAATGGCTGCATCGAACAGGCTAATGAACTTTTTGGTAAGTCTTGAACAAAATACCCAGCACATTTTCACTGACCGTAGTACAGGTGGTATACGCGGCGGTGATCTTGCAGACGTTAATTCCACGGGACAGCCCCGGTAAGTAATGGTAAGTCATTTATTATGGATAAATCTATGTACTCTAGTATGTATCTACGCTTAATAATATATGAGATTTCTTTCAAAGACGCGAAGATTAGAAACGCGGAAAAATTTGAGCTCTCCTGCGGTTGCACCTACGAAGGAGGTCATTAAGGTGACCGTCTGCACATGAGCCGCAGACTGTCTGCAGACGAGCAGCAGCCTGTCTGCAGATGAGCGGCAGATCGTCTGCAGACGATTGGCGGACGATCCGCCGCTCGTCTGCCGACTGAAATAAATAGTTTCGGTTGCGCTGAAATGATATGTGAAACTCGGGATTTCAGTGCCCATTTCAGCGCATCTGAGATGTTAAGTTTCGGTCGCACTTTTTTTTGTACCGAAACGGTAAGTTTCGGTTTTCAATTTCGGCGTATTTGTTTTGCAATCTGACTCTTGGGATTTCAGCCACATTCCAGCTGGTCCAAAACTCGATTTTATTCTTGTAGTTTAGGTTACAATTTCAGATGTACCTAAATTACTAGTATGAGATTGACTTTCGGACAAATTTTTGTTGAACTCAAAAGTTGACATTTAGAGTTAAACCTCCGGTCACGCTAAATTTGGCAATCGTCGGTGTGACTGATCTCGCCAAACCTGGTTGCACGTGCATCCAGAAGCTGCCAAAATGCAGTGATGGCTCACCCTCTGAACACTCATTGTGCCACTGCTGTCAGGCCGTTCCTATACCCAGGAGCATTAATCATGATATGATGCAGCAAACTTCATCAAAGTTTATTTTCCTAGCCTGTTCCGAATGCGGGGGGGTACTGTCCAATTCTTGGCAGGACTCAAATTGGGAGCTATTCTACAAATATTATTATTCATGTCTTATAAAAGAGGATCATGGCCACCTGCCATTGGGCTAGCACTGCAGAATATTGCTGAGCACAGCTGAATGCCAGATACCGACCCATACTTCAACTGTGGGAAAATTCCATCAACTGCATCGGCTAGCTCAGGCTGAGTGTATTTGGCTGCTCTATAAAAGCCGTGTATTTCCTATGCCTGATTGAAAGCCTTAGGAGTGCAAATGCGGAATATCAGAAGGGTGTATATAAAGAGGTTTGTTGACAGCCGTGTTTTTTTTTTCCAGTCTGAACCTGTGTATCTTCGAGGACCGCTCCACCTGCGCATTTCTTGACCGTGTACAGAGTGGTGGATAATCTAAAAGGTGCGTGTTTCTTCAACCTCGTAAAGTGGCAGTGACCACTTCACCCCGCCACTGATCATGATGTCAATCTTATCTTTCATCTCTCGTCTCGTCTCGTCTCGTCTCATCGACCTTCGCTTCGATGCTTTCATCTGCGTGTTGGGATTTAACCCGCACTGCCGAGGCACTAACTGGATAAATTTTATTAATGCAGTTCCAGCTCGCTCCACTTCAGATTAGAAATTAATGCGAATTCCGCGCTCTGGTTACAGTCTAAATTTTGTATCTACTCGCAAAATTTGTTAATCTGACCAGTCTGCTGTGTACACGAAATCCAACATGTTTAAAGTGCTAATTCACGCCACATGACCTGCCGCTGTTGCTAGCTGATTGAAAGTCAGAAATGCAAAAATGACTGGTGCAAATCGCGATCCGCACCCTCCAATTCAACCTAGTTTTTCATCAAACGTCATACATGAGCGGCGTTTCAAAATTTCATCGGGTTCCACCATATAAAGGTTTGTGCATCCCGCATCCCCGCTCTTACTCTCGATCTCCAGTCCAACCCAATCAATCCTAATCCCTGCGATTTGAGGCTCTCTTTCAACTTGAAAGAGCCAACCCATGCCGTCCAAGTTCTCTGTGATCGTAACCTGCATGTGGTGCTGTTCAAATACAAATATGATACGCCATTTGCCATATCGTATTTACCTTCCGTCTCGTATTTGTAGTCTATAGTATTCATATTTTGGAACTGAATACGAATATATTCGCGGGACGCGTTGCTTGGAAACATAGGCCCTGAAACCAGGAAAACAGGGTCTGAAGGCTTGATGGCGGATGTATGTATTCAATACTCAGAGGCTCAATGAGCCTGGAAGGTAGCATATCGACCGTCGGCAAGTTTCAACGGTAAGATTACAACATTTTGATCGCACCAAATGATTCATCCGACAGGTTACAGATCCTAAGCCGCAGTTGCGGCGGAGGAGCATATCAAAACCGATTTTAAGCCCGCATAAAAGGCAACAATTCACTGATTGGACCCCGCAATTAGTAGCGCACAGCTCTCCCGCACTGCCGTTCGTCCTCCACACGGCAACCAGGGATCTGCGAAGTCCTCGCACTCCCGAGGCCGGTGAGGTTCGGACGACACCTAGTAAATCTGCGTGGAACCTACAAAGCTGTTGCTGTTGTCCTGAGATATAGATTGGATGTGCGGCGCGCACTGGCTGGCGGCTATTGCGTGTGAGAGCATCCCAGTGTCTGCCTTATACTGCTTTATTAATATGTTGATTGTATCCTGCAAAGTTCGAACTGTCAACCAGATGGCAGTTCCTTGATAGTTGCTGCCGTCTTTCATCGCCTCCCTTTCCCTTTGAATCTCTCCTCCGTCCCCCCATGCCTCTGGAGGCCGTCCTACATGTCGTGCTGGGGGAAGCTCCTGTTCCAGGACTCTCCTCCGCATTCACACTCTTCACATTTATCGTCTCTTCTGTTCAGGCAGCACAAGAAAGCAAGAAACAGCTCCAAGTTTTGGCCAAGGGTGTCGGAGAGCTTCTGTCCACATTGAACTCAGAGATCAGGGAATCAAGAATCGTGGCAGCTAATTGCGTAGAACCACTCGCGGATTTAGAAAAGTGAGGATTGCATCTGGTTGAATTGTGTTGCGAATTCTCATCTTCTACCACAGCCTACTGCAAGATATTCACCGATTTGTTCAGAAGGGGCGAGACAAGTCTTTCCTAAAGTCACTCTTGAACAAGGATCTGCGGATCAACCAGATAGAATCATTCTATCGACGCATCGGACTCACTGTTAGTGCATTCCATGTGAGCCTTGTCATACTGTCGCTGGTAGGATAGTGTTATGATGTTTTGACCAGATCTCGGGACTGCTGAGCATGCAGAATATGCTCAAGAACAATGAGACTGCACGTGTTGAAGACGCGACTATGCTGAATGCCCGGTTGAGAGGTCTAGAGCAGAATCAAGATGATCTTCGGAATGTACTGGGTTCGTGAACTCCCAAGCACATTTAAGCAACCTCATTCTATTTGGATACCACAGAGATCAACCACAGTAACATGCTTGCCATGATGGCTTCCCTTCAACGGAGGCTCAATGTTGCACCTGACAATAACCAGGAGCAGGCCTTTTATTCACACACACTCCAGTATTTAACCTCAATGAGCGGCCAGCAGGTCCAATTGGAAGACTGGATGATTGCATCCTTCGATGTTGATTATGGCACAGAGGTTGGTGTTGGTGGATTGTGAGCTCAAAGTTGGTAAAAATTCCGGATGGGTTAATGTTTTTTTTTTTTTTGCAGTGGCAAAGTATACCGGGGGACTTGGAATCAAACGGAAGTGGCTATCAAGGTCCTCCAGAATGTTGCTGGTGTTACACCAAGTGTTGGGGTGGGTTGTAACACACATCTGGAATAATTTTACCCATTTATTGTATCGGCAGTTGCTGCGAAAGGAAATTGATGTCTGTGTGCCTTTTTACTTGTACATCAGATAGTTTAAGCTTCCTTCACAGCTCTGGGTCACCCTCCGGCACCCAAATATCTTGCAGTTTCTAGGTGCAAATACATTGGACGACAGCCCATTTGTGGTGATGCCTTACATACCGTACAATGCCCGTCAGTTTCTTGATCAATACCCAACATTTGACCCAGTGTATATTGTGAGTGAAGTTCTGTTCAAATGGATATGAACACTCATGACAACCAGCTCCGTGACGTGTCCCTTGCTCTTCAATATTTGCATTCTCGAAAAATATGTCATGGTGACCTCAAAGGGGTGAGTAGCAGACAAAGATTTCGAAGTGCTGTGTTACTGATGTCCTGTGAATTGAGGTCAACATTCTTGTTGAACCATCTGGGAGGGCTCTCTTATGTGACTTTGGTTTGTCACGCATCAAAGCTGATGCCACAAGTCGCACAGTACATACAGTCAACACTATAATTGCAGGAAGCCGCAACTGGATGGCTCCGGAACTCCTGGCCGGCTCACCTCTCAAAATGCCCTCAGACATCTATGCATTTGGTATGACACTATTTGAGGTGCACTTTTCTTATTCTCCTTATTGAAACATTTGCTGATCACCAACACAGCTGTATAGTGGCGAAACACCACTGGTCAACATCGTGCACACAGACTTTATTGAGCTGGTCTTCCGGCTTGGGGTCAGACCAGATCGGCCAGAGATAGAAGATGTCCCAAAGTTGACTGATTCACTCTGGACTTTGGCCGAAAAATGTTGGCTTCAAGATCCCAAAGCACGGCCAACGGCAGGACAAATACATGCTCTGGTAGTGGATATCATATCAGAGATCTCTATGGATTCACCTGCGGAGGCCTCGATGAACAGCCCAAGGGGTACAGAGATTAGCAATCCAAACCATAATCTTCCAGACAACAGTGTGCCATCGAACAAAGACCTTCTGGACAAGCTGTCATCCATGGCAGAATTGGCCAGTGCTCACCATAAAGCAGGCCGGTTTAAGGAGGCCGAAGAGCCCTACTTTGAGGTTGTCAAGAAACGCAAACAGGTTTTGGGAGTGGACCATCCAGATACCCTGTTGTCTATGCACAACTTGGCTTTTACTTCTAGCTGGAAGGAGGCCGAAGAGCTCTACTTCGAGGTTGTCAAGAAACGGAAACAGGTTTTGGGAGTGGACCATCCAAATACTCTGATATCTATGCACAACCTGGCTGTTACTTACGGCAAATTGGGGAAGACGAAGGAGGCCGAAGAGCTCTACATCGAGGTTGCCGAGAAACAAAAGCAGGTCTTGGGAGTGGACCATCCAGATACCCTGTTGTCTATGGACAACCTGGCTGGTACTTACAGCAAATTGGGGAAGGAGAAGGTGGCTGAAGAGCTCTACTTCAAGGTTGTCAAGAAACGGAAGGAGGTTTTGGGAGTAGATCATCCAGATACCCTGTCCTCTATGTGTAACCTGGCTGTTATTTACGGCAAATTGGGGAAGGAGACAGAGGCCGAAGAGCTCTACTTCGAGGTTGTCAAGAAACAAAAGCAGGTTTTGGGAGTTGACCATCCAGATACTCTGACATCTATGTACAACCTGGCTGTTACTTACAGCAAATTGGGGAAGGAGAAGGAGGCTGAAGAGCTCTACTTTGAGGTTGTCACAAAAGAGAAGGAGGTCTTGGGAGTGGACCATCCAGACACCCTGTCATCTATGTACAACCTCGGTAATACTTACAGCAAATTGGGGAAGGAGAAGGAGGCTGAAGAGCTCTACTTCGAGGTTGTCAAGAAACGAAAGCAGGTTTTAGGAGTGGACCATACAGATACCCTGTGGTCTATATACAACCTGGCTGTTACCTATGGCAAATTGAAGAAGTGGAAGGAGGCCGAAGAGCTCGACATGGAAGTTGTCAAGAGACGGAAACAGGTTTTGGGAGTGGACCATCCAGATACCCTGACATCTATGTACAAATTGGTGCTCACATACAAGGGGCTCGGCAAAAAGAAAGATGCACAGGCACTTTCCAAGACCATCGAAGATATTCACAAGGTGTGTTGGAATTTTTATCGGCAATGCAACACCATTAATCCATGCTCCATCACAGAGAGCCCAGGACTCCACTTCGTGAGGTCTTTCGGTGCGGTATCAGGGACATCCTTCAGCCCGAGTACAGTTGGAAGTTTCCGTTTTCTTGTTTCTGTATATGTCCCATGTATCATTGAGAGTCAATATCTATAGTTATGTGCCATATGAGTGATCTGTTGGGAGGACATCATGACCATGTCTTAATCTGCTGTAGATTGTGAACGTTGAGCTCGCCTTGGTTGCTGCATGTGGAGTCGAAATAAGGCAGGGCGCAGACCACGGCCGGCTCGTAATGATAGTTATGCCTATATGTGTGATGTGTTAGGAGAACACCAGGTGAGGGCACGGTAAGCAGTTGTTGCTTTTGGATCTTGACCTCACCTTGGTTGATGTGCGCCGAGTTGGGCAACAATACTGATACAGCTCGACAACGTTAGTGCGATGATGCCCGTAGCCACACTGGATCGATTCTTCTGTGCTGAAACTATTCTGGAGCACGCTGTCAGCCAATAAAATAAAGTAAAAACCTTGGCATATTACTGGCATCTCGCCGTCTCCCCGGACACACCGAAATTTTGTCGAGATTTGAGGTCTGTCAAAAACCGCTGCTAATAGATAGGATGTGCAAAAGCCGCACGAGCCGCATGTGGACTTCTACGCCCTCCTCGCTCCACCGTGCTGTCCATCCGTCCACTTCGAACGCATTCAGTTCCCATTCTCATGCTCGCCGATCCCCGACTCCTCCAAGCCCGCTGCCAGTCTGTGTCCGCATCGTCCGCCAACGTCAGCTCGTGCACGTCGATGCATATGGCAATTGCAGCCGTATCCGCATCTCAGATTCTCAGTCGGTAGCTGCGTTTCGGTCCCGCGTGTCTGTTACAAAGTTTGGTTCTCGATACTCTGCTCCCGCTCCCGCCCTTTTGCGTCTCGGTGCTCTCTCGATGCTCTCACACTCAAAAAGAAAAAAAGAAAAAACTCGCAGCGCCACTCAGGCACGCACCTAGGGCTTTATATCGGGATACTGGATACTGGATGCGAATAGGACCAGGCCGAGGACCGCCACCGATCGTGATCGACCTACGCCACTACTTTGGACTTTGGACTGGGTCACAGTTAGACTTTCTTTCAAGCATTGGTGGGCGCTAGCACTAGGATGGCGCAGATAAGCTTATGCTGTGATATGGGTGCTACGTGTAATTTCTCAATCCAAACTAATATGCATTCAGCTCGATTTCTTTCAATCCACCTTTTATTCCATTGAACCCAAGGCCAAGTTTAGACGCCTAAGCTTAAGCTTGATCGTGGCATGGCATGGCAGATCGCGTCCGTCCGATGGGTTGACTTCTTCCGTCTATCCATCCGTCTGCCTAATCAAGTAGCTTCCCCTCTCGCTCACGCACTCTGGCTCTGAATCTACTCACTACAAGAGAAAAAAGAAGAGAAAAAAAGGACAATTGACATCCGTGTTAACCTCTCGTCTCGTCGACAGACACTCCAACCTCGCACTTCGCTTGTTGGACATCTGGGTCTAGGTTCAATTCCGCATCCAAGCAACACCGACGTTCTCTCAGCGCCCAAGTTACCAGATTGCGTCCGCCTGTCCGTCTAGGTCTAGCTTCTAGCTTCTAGCTTCAAACTTCACTGCGCATGCGGGCCCATGACGAATTCAATTCACTCCACGATCAGTTTGCCACTTTGATTCTCGCGTTGGCAGATCGCGTCCACGTCTATCGTCAAGTACAGTACACTATCCCTCCATGGCCACGCACCCACCCACCCACTGCTCGCTATTCAGTTGGTTCAGTTCAGTCCCACTCCACCTCCCCTCGATTGGACTCCACTTGGACTCTTGGCAGATCCTGTCCAATCTACCCCGTGCCTGTGCTTGTTCTGGATCTTAAGCTTGAATCCTGAATCCAACTCAAGTCTCACTGGCAGTCGAAACGGCATATTATATGTAAATATATAAAGGTGCATCGCATGACCGAATCCGGCGCCATGCGATCTCAAGCTCACCATTGAGTTGAGTTACATCTCGATCTGTACACCACTACTAGATCCCACCTCACTTCACCTTACCGAACGCGTCTGTCTATTCTCTATCGTCCGAGTACAGTAAGCGGTGTTTGCTCTACTTCGAGGTCGATGAGTCCTAGCGCTGGCACATCCCATCTGTCTGTCTAAGATCAAGTTCAAGTTAGCCAGCTCCGCCCCAGCTTCAACCATTCAGACACACGCATTTTTTTTTCTTGTGCGCTCAACGAAGGCAAAACACTCCTACCGAACCACGCATGCGCACATTGGTCTTCGACCAAGCGATCTCCTGGATTTCCTTTATTTAATGGATTGGACTCGGGAATACCTTCACAATTCCGCGGGCTTTCATTTAGGCCTTCGAAAATCTTGGACCTGGAAAGTCTTCTCGAAAGCGACTCAAAGGTTCATAATGGTTCAGTCGTACATTGTAAGCAAACGGATCACTCGAAAAATTGTCAGTGCGTACGCCGAAAATTCAATCAAGTGTCTATGTCCGCAACGTAATTACTAATGAGCATTGGCCCTCAGCCAAACAATCGGCGCCCCCAGTCGGCGCCGGGTAAGATGTAGTCATTCGGTGTGGTATTTGGCAGTGACTTCCGAAGATTCAAAACTTTGTCCGCTGAACGGGGAAGAACTTGAGCGGGTAACGGAATAGGATATACACTACGACTTACCGAGCCAGGTGTTTGCTGTCTCGATATCGTCCTCTAGCTGACGTGCAAACGAAGCAAGATCGCGTTCCACGTGAGCCGAGCACAGCGGGCATGCGTTTGCCATGGCCTGGTCAGCCGGGGCAAGCTTGGCCGCCTACTGTTATCGTCTCTCGCGCTGACCGCGAGATCATCTGAGCCACTAGCTTTGTGATATGGTTTTGGAACCACATCAGCGCGGAGAGCTCCCTGCGGTGTTGGTGCACCATTCCTACATTGGATACGATGGTTCTTGGCTATCCACCAAACGAATTGTTTGTTAGTTCCCGTATGATGAAAGTGAGGTTCCACCGTAGGATCTTCATATCCTCCGAGGGGGAATATACAGCGATCAAGGGGGGGGGGGGGGGGGGTATATTGTATGCGACAATATCCCTCGCAAGGACACCACAAAGTCGATGAAGTTCGTATAGTCTGTGGGCGTCCTCCCAAGTCAGAAGTCGCATTTCGGCGAATACCTTAGTGGGAAACAGAGGGCACTTTAAAGTTGAGAGTGCCGCCTTTCGAGCCAGATCTGGGAGATCGGAAAGCCGCGCGATGACGAACAAGCGGTGCGACTGAGCGTCGATGAGGGTGTCCATGACTTGACGCGTTCGGCCACGAAGTCCACCAATCTCAGGCTACTGGCGTCTAATTATACCAAGCGCTCAATCGGCATCGCCACCCCACGTTGCCTCGGGCAGCTTCCTTCTGGCTCTCATGTCCGACAAGCCCACCCCCATTAAAGACGCCCTCGCACCCTTCTCTGGAGCTGCAGACACACTCACTGATAGCCATCCCCCGGATTTCATTCTGCGGTCCAGCGATGGCGTCGATTTCCATGTTCACCGGGAAATCCTAAAGTTCACATCCGATTGTTTCGACGGCATATTCTCAGTTGCTAGCGGCGATGGCGACCCAACCGCGCTGCTCCGAGATGGAAAACCCATCTTAGTTCTCCCCGAGCCTGAATCGGTGCTCTACCGGCTCCTTTGCCTTGCGTACCCGGTGCGGTCCCCGGAACAGTATACGCTTGGAGTCGAGGATCTAGATGGACTCCTTGCCGTCCACGAGGCGGCGCACAAGTATCAGTTCATATACGTGCAGCGTTTGATTGAACGGATGTTGGATAATCCCTTGCACGCACTGGCGTAGCCAACAACTCAGAAACATATATTACACGGTCAAACCAAAGGATGCCATGCCGACTACTCGAACCCAACATTTTCAATCATTTATTTATCCATCCCACTGGGGGCAGTTCAGCTTTCTACAGCTACACTGCACAACTGGTCTGTCCCCCGGCCCTGATACCCCCCGCCCGTCCGTCGTTGAAATTATTGATGATCAATTTCGCTCCACTATGGCACTTCCTGTCAAGTGTTGATCTGTGAATCTTTAAGATCAGTCCAACGCCCTTGAAAATCAGTCCAGCACCGTGTCGCTTCAAAATAAGTTCAACACGGAACTGACCTACGTTGGCCATGCTCTCACGCTTCACATCCTTATTCCCAGAGTTACACTGGAATCATACCATTCCCTACTGTCACCGATATTCCCCTCCAGCCCATGCACAACTTTTTCCTTCATATTTTTGGTTGATGTTTGGGAGACGTTCGGCCTGCAGGCTCCAAACTTCAAACACTTCAAACTATTGTCAATGGCACACCTCAAAGTTCAAACCGTTTTAAAAAGGCTTTGTTGTGTACATGAACTGGAGTTGAACGCAGTCTGACTAGTACTCAAAAGAATCGGTGCTTTGGCGCAGCCGGGATCGGCGAGCCTGTTATTGGTTGTATAAACGTGCAAAGGCACCCAACAAGGATATAATTTTAGGAGCTAAGAAGGTTTGTTATTGAACCGCTTGCCGATGCTGGAAAAAAATACAGGGTTGAGCTAAAAAAGCCTTCATAATGGGCACGAATTATTTTACTCAGGTACTGTGCGCATGCTCTGTTTCAAATTGAAAGAACCAACCCATGCTGTCCAAGGCTGTGATCATAACCTCCATGTAGTGCTGTCCAAATACGGATACGATACATTTACCGTATCGTATTCATATCATATCCATATCATATTCACCTTCCCGGCTCCGTATCGTAGTTGTAGTGTATCGTCTTCATATTTTGGAACCGAATATGAATGTATTCTCGGGACGCGTTGCTCGGAAGAAGAAGCCCTGAAACCAGGGAAAACAAGTTCTGAAGGTTTGACGGCAGATGTTATGTACTGCATGTATCCAACATTTACGATGAGCCTGGGAAGGCAGGATATCGATCGGCGGTAAGTTTCAACAGAGATTACAACATTTTGATTGCACCAAATGTTTCAATGTCCGACAGGTTACAGATACCAAAGCCGCGGAGGAGCGCATCAAAACCGATTTCAAGCCCAGCTGATACGCATCGACTCGCTGATGGGGCCCGCCAATCAATAGCGCACAGCTCTCCGCCAGTCTCCGCCCTGCCGTTCGTCGAAGTCCTCGCACTCCCGAGGCCGGCGAGGTTCGGATGACCCAGTAAAGCTGCGTGGCCTACAAAGCTGTCGCTGTTGTCCTGATTGCGTATGCGGCTGGCGGCGATCGCGTAGGCGAGCAGCGCCGCTCGTGTCTGCCGTACACTGTTTAATTGATATGTTGAGTTGTATCTGGGAATCAGCAGCCGCGGTCAGATGGCAGTTCCTTGATACTCGTGGCATCTTTCACTCTCTCCTCCCCCCTCCATGGCTCTGGAGGCAGCCGTACATGTCGTGATGGGGGAACTTCCTGTTCCAGGACTCTCCTCTCGAGCTCCTTCAGCTTTTCCTCGTACTTCTCCTTCGAGCCCTCTGGCGACACTTGGAGCCACTTGATTGTCTCATTGACGGCGTTCTCCAGCTCGGTGATGGAGTTCAGCAGATCGTAGGTGTACGACTCAAGGCCGTTCTTGGCTGCTATGCGGGCAACGGCAGCCTCGTCCTCGGCTTAACCAGAAAGGAAAGTTAGCAACGAGAAAAATAAAAGGAGAGTCTAGTGAATATACCCTTGTACCTCTCAGCATCCTGAACCATGCGGTCAATATCCTGTTTCGACAGACGACTCTTTTCATATGTAATGTTGATGCGGTTGAACTCGCTGGTCGTCTTGTCGGATGCGAAGATGTTGAGGATACCGTCGGCGTCGATGTCGAAGGTGATCTCAATCTGAGGGACACCGCGGGGTGCAGGGGGGATACCGAAGAGCTTGAATTTTCCTAGGAGGATGTTGTCCGTGGTGCGCGCACACTCACCCTCGTGCACCTGGATGATCACACCGGGCCGGTTGTCGGAGTAAGTGGAGAAAGTCTTGGTGGAGAAGTTCTCGCTGGAGAAGGTCTTGCTGGAGAAGTGCTTGGTGGAGCAGGTCTCGGCGGGGAAGGTCTCGGCGGAGAAGGTCTCTGACTTATTGGTCGGGATGATGTGTTGCGTTTGATGAGCGTAGTCATCACACCGCCAGAGGTCTCGATACCGAGGGGGGGGTGACATCGAGCAGTACGACATACTGGATCTTCTCCGAAGTATCGCGGACGAGGATGGCAGCTTGGACGGCGGCCCCGAAGGCGACGGCCTCGTCGGGGTTGATGCTCCGGTTGGGCTTCTTGCCGTTGAAGAAATCCGACATGAGCTTGACGATAAAGGGAATCCGACTGGAGCCACCAACAAGGACGATTTCGTCGACGTTAGATTTGTCGATTTTGGAGTCCCGAAGGACCTTCTCGACGGGCTCGAGGGTACTGAGGAAGAGGTCGCGGCAGAGCTCCTCGAAACGGGCACGGGTAAGGGAAGCATAGAAATCAATACCCTGGAAGAGGGAATCGATTTCAATGGAGGTATGGGTGGCGGAGGAGAGGGTACGCTTGGCACGCTCGCAAGCAGTACGGAGACGACGGAGAGCGCGATGGTTGGAAGAGAGACCTAGAATAAAATCAATGAAAGCACTCGAATGAATCAAATAAAAGCACACACTCTTTTTGTACTTGCGCGTGAACTCCTGCGCGAAGTGGTTGACAAGCCGGTTGTCAAAGTCCTCACCGCCCAAGTGGGTGTCACCGGCGGTGGCCTTGACCTCGAAGATACCCTCCTCGATGGTCAGGAGGGACACATCGAAGGTTCCTCCTCCGAGATCGAAGATGAGGACGTTATGCTCGCCGGTGACCTTCTTGTCGAGACCGTAGGCGATGGCGGCAGCGGTGAATTCTTTTTGCTCGCCGCGGTACTCCACACGGATGTACGGGTTTCCGCCTTTGCTGAGGACGGTGAAGGGGAAGTGCTTCATGTCCGCCTGCACTTCGTCGTCGTCGAACTTACGGCCGATAAGTCGCTTGGCATCGGACATGCTAGAGTAAAAGTTAGAATATCGATGACAAAAAAAAAAGATAAAAAACGTGCGTGTTGGTCGGGTTCATTGCGACTTGATTTTTTGCAGCATCCCCAATGAGACGCTCGTTGTGGGAGAACGAGACGTAGGATGGGGTGGCACGGTTACCGTGGTCGTTGGCGATGATCTCAACACGATCGTTTTGTCAGACACCGACGCAACTGCGGAAGAGAGTTAGAACCAAGTCGATTAATTTAGGACGAAGTGAGTTTACGCACGAGTAGGTTGTGCCCAAATTGATTCCGATAGCTTTTGAAGAGGACATTATGGCAGAGGGAATGACGAAAGTACTGAGCTGTGGATCAGGCTAGTCGGATACCATTGAAATCAAGTATTTTACATCATTCCACGACCTTCCTATCTTTCTCCTCGCCTTCAACACGTGGCGCCGCTCGTATCGCCATCGTCTGGGGCCTCACGTTCCTCCACACTGCTGCCGCGTGGCCAGCATTCGGTATTCCACTCTCCAAGCACCACCCGGGACACCCGTCAAAAACACCGTCACTTTTAAGGTCGAGGGGGAACCGTCAACAGGAAATGATCAGCTTGAGCATCTTAGATCTATCTGATCTGTATGGGCGGCCACGCGAAGTGCGGAGGGCATGCACCGAATTGTGAGCGTGCCGTTAGAATAGGAAACTTCACTGGAAAAATATACCGCGATGAGGTTCACCCGTATTTCCATGATATAACCGCTCACCGTAACCGTGCTCGGTTGGGCGGAGAATCGGTTGGGCAGAGAATCGAAGGGACAAACGTTTCCCAGTGTGGGGGTTCGATTAAGCTAGTCTGAAGGTCCGACAGCGGATGTGACTGCCTGTATTCAACCCTCAGAGGCCGCCCAATGAGCCTGGCAAGTCAGGATATCGTTCGTTGGCAAGTTTCAACAGTAAGATTACAACATCTTGACCGCACCAAATGTTTCATTGTCCAACAGGTTACAGATCGCAGAGCCGCAGCTGCGACGGAGGAGCGCATCAGAACAGATTTCAAGCCGAGCTGATACGCATCGACTCGCTGATGGGGCCCGCCAATCAATTACGCACAGCTCTCCGCCAGTCTCCACCCTGCCGTTCGTCCTCCACACGGCCATCAGGGATCTGCGAAGTCCTCGGACTCCCGAGGCCGGTGAGGTGTTGTCCTGATTGCGTGTGCGGCTGGCGGCGATTGCGCGGGTGAGCATCCTAGTGTCTGCCATACACTATTTGAATAACATGCTGATTTGTATCTAGGGAACAAGACCGACCTCCGGTTCAAGACTTTGAGTGAGAGCCAAGCGGCTAGGAATAGCAATATTGTTTTCCTGGTATTTCATGACAAACTCATAGCATATAAGACAATCACAGCGAAGGCTGCGAAGCTGTAGCTCATCGCTTTTCACTGGGAAGGGGAGGTAACGACAGTACTAGCGTCATTCATCGGGGATATCAAATTACAGCACATATACTATAGTGAACTGTTGAGAGAAACGGGTCTGTGGGTGGTGCGCAGAGGGGTAGGAGGCACCCTTTGAGAACGATGTAATTGGGGAAGATCGAACTAATTTATTCGTCAAGAGTCCGTCTACCTATATACTACGAGATGGGTCATAGGTATTGCATAAACCATAAAGTCCGTTCGCCATATTGAGATAGTCGGTGAGCATAATGTGGGAGTCCGATTCCTATTCTAAGATATCCGCTCGTCTAAGCGGCTTCCGCTCTCAACCTCCTATCCATATTCGGATCTGCTCTGCACAGCATTTGCACAGCGTACGCATGGTTGCGTTCCCGCTCCCGCTCTCTGACCATGCGGTACTGATCCGACTCCGTTCGGGTCCACATGCTTCTTTTCCCGCTCCCGCTCCATTGCCATGTGGTACTCGTCCGACTCCGTTCGGGCTTCGTACCGCTTGCCAAATCACAAC
Organism: Mycena leptocephala; assembly: GCA_029378395.1. Classification (NCBI taxonomy): domain Eukaryota; kingdom Fungi; phylum Basidiomycota; class Agaricomycetes; order Agaricales; family Mycenaceae; genus Mycena; species Mycena leptocephala. The sequence continues at coordinate 202,783 of JARJLF010000322.1, read as the reverse complement.
ATGAACCTGCATTGGAAGTCTGTCGGCGAACAGAAGCCCCAGGTCATAAATGACCAACCAAGCACGGATTGAATTGCATCACAATATTCTGGAAGTCTGAGGGGTCATAGTGCGTGAAACGTGGGTGCGGGGAGGGAATGAAACAGCAAGGCTCGATAACCGTAGGCACAGTTTAAAAGAGTATGAACATGTCACCAGTTTCTACAGAAACCGGAATGATTTTCGAGGGACGAGAATGGCTTGAGACATTACGGCCCTAACGCCACTGGAAACAACCCAACATTTGAGAGCAGTCCTTGAGCCCAGCAGTAGCAACGGACAGACACGTTGACTGAGACTTGAGGTAAATCCGAGGACGGAAACGGGGACGGAAAAACTGCCATTACAAACCATGGGCGCGCCGTTTTATATTGTCGAGGTAGGACTGCGTGGTCCCGGCCGGACGAATAGATGTGTGCCGTAGGCGGCAGCAACTGCGCAGCATTGCATCTTGTCAAGAAACGACTGCCTGTAGGTCAGTTGGGCAGCAGTAAATGAAGAGACAGTGTCGGACGGCACTGGGATCTAGGACAGAAGGAGCTAAAGGGAGAGCAAGAGCAGAGGGAAAACGAAAGGAGATGGATAAATGGGGGAATGGTACAGCCACGGCTAATCAGCAGCTGCGGTCAGATGGCAGTTCCTTGATAGTCGCTGCCGTCTTTCACCGCCTCGGTTTCCCTCTCTCCTACGCCCCCCACCATGTCTCTAGAGGTTGCCCTACATGTCGTGCTGGGGGAAGTACCTGTTCCAGGACTCTCCTCCGCCTTCAAACTCTTCAAATTCATCGCCTCTGCTGTTCAGGCAGCACGAGAAAGCAAGAAACAGCTCCAAGTTTTGGCCAAGTGTGTCGGAGAGCTTCTGTCCACATTGAATTCAGAGTTCAGGGAATCAAGAATTGTGGCAGTAAATTGCGTAAAACCGCTCGCGGATTTAGAGAAGTGAGGATTGCATCTGGTTGAATTGTGTTGCGAATTCTCATCTTCTACCACAGCCTACTGCAAGATATTCACCGATTTGTTCAAAAGGAGCAAGACAAGCCTTTCCTGAAGTCGCTCTTCAATAAGGGTCCACGGATCAACCAGATAGAATCATTCTATCGACGCATCGGACTCACTGTTAGTGCATTCCATGTGAGCCTTATCATACTCTGTCGCTGTCAGGATAGCATTATGATGTCTTGACCAGATCTCGGGACTGCTGAGCATGCAGAATATGCTCAAGAACAATGAGACTGCACGTATTGAAGATGCGACTATGCTGAATGCCTGGTTGAAAGGTCTCGAGCAGAATCAAGAAGATCTTCGAAACATACTAGGTTCGTGAACTCCATAGCATGTTTGAACGACCTCACTTCATTTGGATACCGCAGAGATCAACCACAGCAACGTGCTTGCCATGATGGCTTCCCTTCAACGGAGGCTCAATGTTGCACCCAACAATGACCAGGAGCAAACCTTTTATTCACACGCACTCAAGTATTTAACCTCAATGAGCGGCCAGCAGGTGCAATTGGAGGACTGGATGATTGCATCCTTTGATGTTGATTATGGCCCAGAGGTTGGCATTGGTGGATTGTGAGCTCAAACTCGGTAAAAATTCCGTATGAGTTTATATTTTCCCTTTCCAGTGGCAAAGTATACCGGGGGACTTGGAATCAAACGGAAGTGGCTATCAAGGTCCTCCAGAATGTTGCTGGTGTTACACCAAATCTTGTGGTGGGTAATCAACACACATTTGGGATAATTCTACCCATTCATTGCATCGGCAGTTGCTGCGAAAGGAAATCGATGTTTGTGTGCCTTGCTACTTGTACCTCAGATAGTTTGAACTTCCTTCACAGCTCTGGGTCACCCTCCGCCACCCGAATATCCTGCAGTTTCTAGGTGCAAATACATTGGATGACAGCCCATTTGTGGTGATGCCTTACATACCTTACAATGCCCGTCAGTTTCTTGATCAATACCCAACATTTGACCCAGTGTATATTGTGAGTGAAGTTCTGTTCAAATGGATATGAACACTCATGACAACCAGCTCCGTGACGTGCCCCTTGCTCTTCAATATTTGCATTCTCGAAAAATATGTCATGGTGACCTCAAAGGGGTGAGTAGCAGACAAAGATTTCGGAGTGCTGTGTTACTGATGTCCTGTGAATTGAGGTCAACATTCTTGTTGAACCATCTGGGAGGGCTCTCTTATGTGACTTTGGTCTGTCTCGCATCAAAGCTGATGCCACAAGTCGCACAGCACATACAGTCAATACTATAATTGCAGGAAGCCGCAACTGGATGGCCCCGGAGCTCCTGGCTGGCTCATCTCCCAAAATGCCCTCAGACATCTATGCATTTGGGATGACACTGTTTGAGGTGCATTTCTCTCATTCTCCTTGTTGGAACATTTACTGATCATAAACATAGCTGTATAGTGACGAAACACCACTGTTCAACATTGCACACACAGACTTTTTTGAGCTGGTGTTCTGGCTTGGAGTCAGGCCAGACCGGCCAGAGATAGAAGATGTCCCAAAGTTGACTGATTCACTCTGGGCTTTGGCAGAAAAATGTTGGCTTCAAGATGCCAAAGCACGGCCAACAGCAGGACAAATCCATGCTCTGGTAGTGGATATCATATCAGAAATCTCAATACCTTCACCTGGAGAGGCCTTGATGAACAGCCCAAGGGGTACAGAGATTAGCAATCCCAACCATAATGTTCCTAACAACAGTGTGCCATCGAACAAAGACCTTCTGGACAAGTTATCATCCATGTCAGAATTGGCCAATGCTCACCGTGAAGCAGGCCATTTCAAGGAGGCCAAAGAGCTCTACTTTGAGGTTTTCAAGGAACAGAAGCAGGTTTTGGGAGTGGACCATCCAGATACCCTGCTGTCTATGCACAACTTGGCTTTTACTTACAGCCAATTGGGGAAGGGGAAGAAGGCCAAAGAGCTCTACATTGAGGTTGTCAAGGAACAGAAACAGGTCCTAGGAGTGGACCATCCACATACCATGATGTCTATGCATGCCTTGGCTGCGACTTACCGTGAATCAGGTAATCTGAAGGAGGCTGAAGAGCTGGGGTTGGAGGTTGTCAAGAAACAGAAACAGGTTGTGGGAGTGGACCATCCAGATACCCTGCTGTCTATGCACAACTTGGCCATTACTTACACTGAATTGAAGAAGTGGAAGGAGGCTGAACAACTGGGGTTGGAGCTTGTCAAGAAACGGAAACAGGTTTTGGGAGTGGACCATCCAGATACCCTGTTGGCTATGGGAAACTTGGCTTCTGCTCACAGCAGAAGGAGGAAGGGGAAGGAGGCTGAAGAGCTGGAGTTGGAGGTTGTCAAGAAACGGAAACAGGTTTTGGGAGTGGACCATCCAGATACCCTGCTGGCTATGGGCAACTTGGCTTCTACTTATGGCAGAAGGGGGAAGGCGGAGGAGGCTGAAGAGCTCTACTTTGAGGTTGTCAGGAAACGAAAGAAGGTTTTGGGAGTAGACCATCCAGATACCCTGATGTCTATGCACAACTTGGCTTTTACCTACAGCAAATTGGGGAAGTGGAAGGAGGCAGAAGAGCTCGGATTGGAGGTTGTCACGAAAAAGAAGCAGGTTTTGGGAGTGGATAATCCAGATACCCTGATGTCTATGCACAACTTGGATGATACTTGCAGGAAATTGGGGAAGTTGAAGGAGGCCGAAGAACTCGAGGTGGAGCTTGTCAAGAAATGGAAACAGGTTTTGGGAATGGACCATCCAGATACCCTGCTGTCTATGCACAACTTGGGTGATACTTGCAGGAAATTGGGAAAGTTGAAGGAGGCCGAAGGACTCGAGGTGGAGGTTGTCAAGAAACGGAAACAGGTTTTGGGAGTGGACCATCCAGATACCCTGCGGTCTATGCACAACTTGGCTTTTACTTACAGCCAATTGGGGAAGGGGCAGGAGGCTGAAGAGCTCTACATTGAGGTTGTCAAGAAAAAGAAGCAGGTTTTGCGAATGGACAATCCAGATACCCTGATGTCTATGCACAACTTGGGTGATACTTGCAGGAAATTGGGGAAGTTGAAGGAGGCCGAAGAACTCGAGGTGGAGGTTGTCAAGAAACGGAAACAGGTTTTGGGAGTGGACAATCCAGATACTCTGATGTCTATGCACAACTTGGGCGATACTTGCAGGAAATTGGGGAAGTTGAAGGAGGCCGAAGAACTCGAGGTGGAGGTTGTCAAGAAACGGAAACAGGTTTTGGGAGTGGACAATCCAGATACTCTGATGTCTATGCACAACTTGGGCGATACTTGCAGGAAATTGGGGAAGTTGAAGGAGGCCGAAGAACTCGAGGTGGAGGTTGTCAAGAAACAGAAACAGGTTTTGGGAGTGGACCATCCAGATACCCTGCTGTCTATGCACAATTTGGCTGTTACTTACAGCCATTTGAGGAAGCTGAAGGAGGCCGAAGAGCTCTCCTTCGAGGTTGTTGAGAAACGGAAGCAGGTTTTGGGAGCTGATCATCCTGATACCCTGGCATCCATGAACACCTTGGCCTTTCCTTACAGGAGATTGGGGAAGTTGAAGGAGGCTGAAGAACTCGAGGTGGAGCTTGTCAAGAAACAGAAACAGGTTTTGGGAGTGGATCATCCAGATACCCTGCTGTCTATGCACAACCTGGCTTTTACTTACAGCAAATTGGGGAAGTGGAAGGAGGCCGAAGAGCTCGGATTGGAGGTTGTCACGAAAAAAAAGGAGGCTTTGGGAGCTGATCATCCAGATACCTTGGTGGCTATGGACAACCTCGTGATCACATACAAGAAGTTGGGCAAACAAAAAGATGCCAAGGCACTCTCCAAAACCATCAAAGAGATTCACAAGGTGTGTTGAAATTTTTTATCTGTGGTGCAGCACCATTAATCCATGCTCAGTCACAGAGAGCCCATACCTCCACTCCATGAGGTCTTTCGGTGCGGTATCCGGGACATCCTTCAGCTCGAGCACAGTTGGAAGTTTCCCTTCTCTTGTTTCGTATATGTCCCATATATCATTGCGAGTCAATATTTTTAGTTATGTGCCATATGAGTTTGATAGATGGTGAACACTGAGCTTGCCTTCGTTTTTACACGTCGAATCGGAATAAAGCAGAGCTTGGCGCCGAATATGGCCAGCTCGTATTGATGTTATGCCTATATGTGTGATGTTAGGAGAACACTGGGTGAGGGCATGGTAAGCAGTTGTTGCTTTTGGAACTTGAGCTTACCTTGGTTGATGTGTGCCGAGTTGGGCAATAGTACTGATGCAGCTGGACAATGTTCCTATGATGATATCCATAGCCACACTGGATCAATTCTTCTGTGCTGAATCTATTCAGGCTGCCAGTCAATAAAATAAAATAAAAACCCTTGGCTTACTGGCATCTTGCCATCTGCATGATCTCGCCCAGTACACACCGAGATTTTGTTGAGATTTAAGGTTTGTCGAAAACCACTGCTAATACCCAGGCCATTGCTGTTACCGGGACCACCCCCATATGTTTTTCTCATCCTTGACCTTCACTAGTCCAAATTCTCCGGCTGGAATCATTTAACACAGTGCACGAACATCGATCAATTTGCCGCTGCATTGTCGGAGGAGAGGATCCTGGCAAAGACTTGCCTCTTGTAAGTGATCTTGGTCCATCTCAAGTGGTTGTATTTGACCTCAATACTCGACATTGACATTGCGGTGCAGCACAGTAGCTTTGCCGTTCGAGGTGAGCTCCCCCCATTCAATTATTCCGAGTTTCTAATTGATGGCTTGTATCCGCGGTGCACGAATATTCAAGCTGTTGCAATAGCTTCCGACTTGCCTTTTGGACGTCTTCATCCACGTATAATTAGTTCGCAGGGTCTTTTGATGATGTACATCCTATTCCAGCGCAGTACTGCTTGAGTATTGGGTCCTGGATGTCCCCTAGGCAATTTTTGAGTTTGCTTCATGTGCTGATGAAACGGTGCACTAGCGTGCGACAGTGAAATCTAATACTGTACCTCCCTGTAGGGAAGCAACAGTCACGGTCACGGTAGGGGGCGTTGCGTTGCAAAATTCGTGCTTGGTCACAGTCACGATGGGGCCCGTTGCCTCAAAATTACCGTGACATCCAGGCAAAAAAAAAAAAAAAAAATCAGAAGGGTTGCAACAGGCTTATTATCGGCGGAAATGAAGAAAACAGGTGGTTTGTGCATCAATTGATACGAAAATGTTCCTGAACACGCCGAAAAACAGCCTGAACTAATAGTGGCCGTTGCATTTTTTTGCAACGGTCACTGTCACGATGCTCACCGTTGCCTGAAAAAAGTGCAACGGAAATGTCTGTAAGGGCAACCTCTAGACCCGAGAATCTCAAGGGGCTAGCGAGGGGAATCCGAAGGTATGAATAAGAAGTAGCTAAATACAAGAAGATACGCACCTAGCGAGGGGAATCCGAAGAGAAGAAACTCTGAGGATTCCCACGCTAGGTCGTGGGTATAAGTGGCTACTGACTAGTAGCACATGACTGGAGTGATCGGCAGATGTCTCGGGCTTGATCGCAGACTTGATGCCATTGTGTAAGCGACCTTTTGGGATCCATAGGTGGATTACGTAAACTGGGCCGGTCGACCGGGCGCCGGGTGCTGGATGACCGGGGCCGGGTGCCGGGTGACCGGGGCCGGGCGGAGGTTCCCCTGACAATGTCACGGTAAGTTTGGCGTTGCTTCACTACAGGGACGTACAGTATCAAAAAGAGCAAGACAATGTCTGCTCAATTTAAAACACTGACTACTACTCAATAATGCATGTGTGTGTGTGTGTTTGGGGAGGTAGGATTTGGAAACCCTTCAACCTTAAGAACAAGTGGTTGTAATTGACTTTATGGTTGTCAAACCTTGGAATAACCGTAGTTAATTTAAACAACCCCCAAGTAGTTGTGGCAATAGAATAGAACCCACAAGACTGATAAGTCTTGCTGAACTAAATAGCTGGTGAGGCTAAAAGACTCAAAAGAGCTTTGTGCCAACAAGGGGGGTGATAATTCACTCTCTATCTAGTACAATTGGTGGAGCTTTATAGTGTTACTGGCTACTGCAGGTTACAAACAATATTCCCACTATCTTTAGTAGTGGGTTTTTGCAGTGCTTTCAAAAAAGTGATCGAAACGAGTTTGCAAGATTATGCCACCAAATGACGTCATTTTGCCACATGGCCTCCTTGAACAAGACATGCCACCGCTTCGCTCTGGCCCCAATTCCGGGTCATAAGTTGGTCGTAAAATTATATGATAGAAAATAATTCTAACTAAGTAGAAAATGATGATATAACGAAGAAATGAGCTTCTGTAGAGTGCCCTTGCTCGACGGGTCGGATTTTGGAAAGCTGAATCGGGACATTCGTTAGACCCTGAGACTGCGATGACGTGAATCAAACAACTTGAGAATTGACAGGGACATTCAGGGCCAGTGAATTGCCGGTGTTTGCACAATGGCATAATGCCTGGGAAAATCTTGCCATCTGACTAGGTTGACACAGTAAAAGAGACAATTTATCCAATGGCTTGAATTGATGCACCAGTGGACAGGCAGGAAAGGCCGACCAATTACAACAACCACAGTCCAAGCAGCAGATCCACAGAAATAGGAAAACAGTTGTAGAGGATATTCGAGGGGAGAGAAGTTAGCGAATACCCATCGGAAAGGCAGAAGATGTGCCCTATTTATTCTCGGGCACATACGTGGCCGCAGGCTCATCAGTGAGTCGAAGAATTACGCTGCAGTGCAAATCTACTGCGATAAACTGCGAATGGTTGCGGATCGCAGTACAGATGGATCAGCTGGTTGATTTTGGCTCTGTGCTGGCCATGTTTGCGCAGACCACAGTGGTGGAAAGAGACGGTCGGAGAGATCTGCCAGTGCGAATGGGGAATAAAGTCTGGGTGCTGATTAGTGCCAGTTTGCGGCGACGTTTGCACAGTGGGTAGTTGCATTAATGGGGATGGTTTGAATGTAAATAAAGATGGAGATAAACCTTCATGGGGCAATTGCACTGCTGACGAGGCATTTGCTTAAAGAAACGTTAATCGTTTGCTTGCCATACTCTTGCCATCCAGCCCATTCTGTTAACCCTTTCTGTGGTAGTACTCTTTTGTTTCACTTCCGTTGTTAAAAGAGTCACAAAGCTTGATTTCTGACTGAACACCCCGCCATGTCTATCCACATTGTATCTTCTGCCACATTCTCCGGTGCTCCCTATACTGACTCCTATGCTCAGTCTCTTCGTCTGCCTAGATCCTGACCTCTTCTCTCCTAAAAGCTGCCATCCTGTCCTATGCCCCTTGTCAACTGCCATCGAGGTGAACTTCAGCAAGCTGCAAGAATACCATTCAAGTTCACAATATCTCGCTGGGCTATGACTGGGTATCTAATCTCTGAGAATCTTTGATTTGTTCTGGACACCATCCTGGAAGCTCTTTTAATGCCTGGGCATTTCTTTCTGCTCCTTGATCTTTTCATAGCTGAATTTTTCTACCTGGCCTGAAGTCTTATACAGCCTGATGTGATCCTCTAGCACTGTTCCCCCCTATCCCATTGCCATGAAAGACGACACATTTGGACATCGGGTGCGCTGTTCATACCCTCTGTTGTTTGTATCTCAACTACTCATCGTAGGCCTTTTATTGTTAGTCTCAGTCTGCCTATTCACTTGTGAATCCCTGACTGCTTATCTTTCTCCGCTTGAGTGGCTCTGCTAATTTTTTTTTACTTGTCAGACGCAAATTAGCTAGTTATCTGTGTAAATTATCGTTGAATTTCCTTGCATTAGTAGTTGATATGTACTGCATCTTTTTTATGCAATATGCAATGTTTCCAGCCCATAGCCCGAAGATAGATAGCGGGCTTTGCCGCACAGTGGGCTACATCAGTTATAACAATTTAGCAAAGAAAGAATGAGCATTGGTAAGTGCCCAGATAAATAGAAATGAACATCCCTACTTCCCAGTGTCAGCACAGGGCCTCGCTGCAGGGTTTTACTGCGACGTAGGCAACTGGGTGATACAAGGAATAGGCGAAACGCAGTCAATTAAGCACTGGAGAGTAGACTAGAATAGTGTAAGGAATGTAAGTAATTACTTAGGGTTATATACTACGAAATAAAGGGGTTTTAGGGGACTAGGGGTCTAGGGGTGACTGCGGACACCAAGGGGTAAGGGCTAAGGAGTGATCCTGACAAGCAGGGGTTGGCAGGAGTCGATCGAATAAGCAGTGTGAGCCAAGGGGCGAGGGGCTTAGGAGAAAGGAGTGAGAGAAGGGGTAAGAGACGACCGGATTAATGGTAGGGCAGGTTAATAAGGATATGAGACCAACACAATAATCCGGTGAGGCACTCTGGAATAATCCGGATAGTATGTGAGTGATGGGAAACCGGGTTGTTGAGAAGGAGTGAAAAAGGGTAAATCATGACATTACCCCCCCTCTAGGGATGCTTCGTCTCGAAGCATCAAGTCCGTTAACTTTTCTTTTTTGACCTCAAGGGGGGTTTGTCCAGTTTCCAACTGCCTTTGCTGTCTGGTATTTCCCGTGGTGCCCACGGATTTTTCTTGTAATAAGCCGCCATGGCTTCGTCTGCGCCCACCAGATGATGTTGTGGTTCCCAAATGCATTCCTCCATTGGATACCCTTCCCATCAGATATAATATCAAAGGTCCTTGCGCCGTTGTTTGATGTTCAACACTTCTCCGACCTCGTAAAGATCAACACCATCGACAATGTTGGGAGGAGGTGGAGGTACAGTCTTTTGATGTTCAGCCACGGGGGGAACCCAGGGCCGCAGGAATACTGTGTTGAAGACTGGGTGTACCTTCCACGTGGCGGGAAGTTTAAGCTCATAGGAAAGAGCTCCGACCTTTCGTACGACTTTGAAGGGGCCATGACACTTGTCGTCCGGCTTTTTCATAGGTTGATGCGTTGTCAGATTTTTCCCCGAGAGGTAAACCTTGTCCCCGGGTTTATACCCGGGTCTTCTCCTCATTTGCGGTTGTAGAACCGTTTCATAGTGTCCTGAGCCACCTTCATGGAGGCTGCAGCTTCTTCCCGCACTAATTTCATGTGTTTAGCGAAGTCATCTGCAGCTTCAGTCAGCACCTCCACCTGTGGTTCTGTTCCTTTCCGCGGATGGAATCCTAAGATGGTGTAGAATGGGGTAAAACCCGTCGTAGTGTGCACCTTGTCGTTATAGCTGAATTCTGCCATGGCTAGCCAGTCTGACCAATCATCTTGCATGAAGTTCGTGAAGACACGTAGGTATTGTTCGACCTCTTGATTAACCCGTTCGGTCTGTCCATTGGTCTGGGGATGATAGGCGGTCGAGGTGTTCGATTTTATGCCTAGGAGTTTCAACAAGTCCCGTATAAAGTGGCCCACGAAGATTTGACCGCGGTCACTGATGACTATCTCCGGAAGACCATAGTCCTTCCAGACGTGGTCACGATATAGTCAGGCTATTCCTTCTGCGCTGATGTGTTCCGTGCACGGTAGAACCCGAATAGCTTTGCTGAGGCGGTCAACGATCACTGCGATAGAGTTGTAGCCATTGCTCTCGGGCAGTTTAACAATTAGGTCGATGGAGATATACTGCCATGGCTTCTCTGGCACCGCGTTGGGATGTAGCAGTCCTCGGGGTTTTGCAGGGAAGATCTTTGTACGTTACAAGTAGGGCAAGCGGCGATGTATCCCTTTGTTTCTTTGACTACCGTGGGCCAGTAGTAATTCCGGGTTATTAACTCGGCCGTGCGATATCGTCCTGGGTGACCAGCCAGGTAATCATCGTGATGTGCCATGAAGATACGATGTCGCAACCCCTGGTCAGCGGGGACATAGATTAACCCGTCTTTGGTCAAGAACCCGTCGTGTTCTTCCCAACTGCTGTCCGCTGTTTTCACGGCTTCTCACGCTATGTCTTCCCATTTGTCCTTTTTCTGCTTGATCTCTTCCATAAACTGGTCTCCTGGGGTGTCATTGAGTACTGCGGGCATGGCTCGCAGAAACTCAGCCCCAGACACCGGGTTCTTCGAGAACCATCCCTCTGGTAGAAGGATCATGTTGGAGTTATCTAGCTCCCCGCGTTCATGTCCACCTCTTCGAGACAACATGTCTGTCTTCGTGTGTTGTTTCCCGGGTTTATGCACTAGGGTGAAGTCGTACTCACTCAACTCTAGAGACCATCGGGCCTGTCGTCAATTCAACTTCTTGGTAGTAGTGAAGTACTCCAAGTTCTTGTGGTCCATCCAGATTTCGAACTGTCTCTGGCTTCCTTGCAAGAAGTGTCGCCATTCGTATAAAGCTCGCATAACGGCAGCATCTCCTTGTCATGTATGTTGTAGTTGGGTTCCGTGTCGTTCAATCCTTTAGACAGGAAGGCAATGGGCACCCAGACGCTGGCTTGGCATTGGGTCAAACAAGCCCCAGTAGCGAAATCAGAAGAATCCGCCTCTACTCTCCATTCCCCGTCATCCGTAGGGAAATGTAGGACGGGTTCTGATGTGACGGCGTCAATCAGACGTCGGAAAGCCGTGTTTTCCTCGTCCCCCCAACGCCATCGGGTAGCTTTCCGGGTTAATCGAGTGAGGGGTTTGGCGTGGTCGCCAAAGCCCTGTATAAATCGGCGATAGAAATTGAGGAATCCAAGGAAGCTTTGAACGTCCTTGACGTTCCAGGGAGTAGCCCACTCCTGTACGCTGGCCACCTTGACCAGGTCCATCCTAATCTTGCCGTCTCCGATAATCACTCCCAGGTATTCCACTTCCCTCTTCTCGAATTCGCACTTCTCGTGCTTGAGAGACAGGTCGTGGCCTTTCAAGACTTGGAGGACTTCCCGCACCATTGCGCGATGATCTTCCAAGTTGTGGAATAAATGAGGATGTAATCCAGATAAACAATAACCCGGCCCTGGCGATTTGCCGTTCAAAGATCTCGTTCATCATGGATTGGAAGGTAGCCAGAGAATTGGTGAGCCCAAAGAACATAACGAGAGGCTCCCAAAGCCCCCGGTTAGTCATGAACACAGCCTTTTCTTCGTCGCCTTCTTTTATCCGATATTGTTGTAACCCCATCGGACGTCCAATTTAGTAAACCAGGTTGCCTTTCTGAGCATATGCATGATCTCCGAGATCAGCGGGATCGGGTAACGATTCTTGATGGTAAGTTCGTTCAACTTCCGATAGTCTTGAACAGGGCATAGTTTCGTGTCTTTTTTCTTCACGAAGAAGAATGGGGAGGCTCAAGGGGACTTGGAAGGTCAAATACGTCCGGTTTCCAAGTGTTCCTTGATGAAGGAGTCCAACTCCCGTTGTTCTGTCGGGTTGAGTGGAATATTCCGCCCCTTCACGGGTTCTGAGCCGGGTTTTAATTCGATGGCGTGGTCCCATTTCTTTTGCGCAGGAAGTTTGTCGAATTTGTCTTTTTCGAACACTGCAGAAATCTTGAAGGTAATGTTCTGGGACATTGTCTTCAATCTTCTGTTCGCCTTTGGCCTCATTAGCGGCAGCTGCTAATTTGGTAGCCACGCTCCCCATTGCCCGAACGTGGGCCGCATTGCGTTGCGGCAAGGCGGAGTCGTCGTAGATCTTCGTGATGAGGATACAATCCCCTTCTTGAATATCCTCTCGATCTTCCTCATCCCATTCTTCCTGTAGATGAGCTCTCTTACAGGCGGGAGGGCAACAAGTGAACTTCAACTCGTTCTTTTCCCAGTCGATCTCCGGGTTGTGTTTCCGGAGCCAATTGTAACCGATGATGACATCGCTTTTCCCAGTGTCTGTGATTGCAAATGGGAAAACTTCAGTATGGTCTTGGACCGTGATGCGGAGGCGAGCTACGTGCGTGATTTGTCCTCCGTGGTTGAGCGTCCCGTTGGCGTTGTATACCGGGATCGGCAAAGGGAGGGGTTCTCTCTCCATGCCCCTTTCTTCCACCAGGTGTTCGTGGATAAACCCGCCTGTTGGCCCCACTGTCGATTAACCCGGCCACAGTACAACCCTGTAGGTTGTTCAATTCTTGTAGGGTTATGGGAAGCACCATTGAGTTCCCATTCATCGCCCGCACATAAGCCGGCGGTTTTCTCAACGCGTCCAACAGGTCCAGAGCATTGGGAGGGTACATTGTCATTAGTCCCTCCAGCAGTTCTTCGGTGACCTCAGCTTGTCGATGAGGGTAAGTCCATCGTTGGACTATAGCCATGGCGTCAGATGGCCGTTCATTAATCCGGGCCAACGTTCACTCGGCACTACCAACAGGGAGTCTGCGCCATTCCGCTTTCTCCCTTTGTTGGTTATTCGGCTTTCGCCTTTGGGAGCTCAGAGAGGGACTGGCCCCTCCACTCCTTTCATCGAGACTCGAAGTCTCATCGTCGTCGTCTGCACTGTCCGGCTCACTCGGTTCTGAAATAGACAAAGCCTCAATGAATTGATGGATGCAATCCGTACACTGGGGCTGGGTATAGGTCGAGAGTAGGCAGACTTTACTCGTGACTGCTGGGAAAATCCTCCTGATCCTGTTTGTCCTTCAGCGCCTCGGCGTACATGGCCCTGAACTGTGGGTCCTGAACCAAGCGACGAGGGCAGTGGCGGGCTAAATGGCCTTCCTGCTTGCAATTGTAGCAAGTGACGTGCGAGGAGGGTGTCTTCCCTTTACTATCCGCTCGGTCAATATCCATAGGGACCAGCACGGTAGTAGTGGTCGTCATAGAGGTAGGAGTAGAAACCGGGTTGTTCCCGAAATGGGTAACTGGGTTGTTTGTCGGATTCTTCCACTTGTTCCTGCGATAATTCGAGTGGGAAGACAGGGAATAGGACGTGTGCATCTTGGGGGTGGAAACAGTGTTTCCTCCATCTCTGAGACTTCCTTCCATAACCCAGAAGGCGTGGTTCAACCCGTCGTGTTTGATAACCTGCGTCTTCCAGTCCTTGTAGGTCAAGGGCAAGGATGACTGCCCATAGACCGCCTTGATAACTTTCTCATCGATCCCGCGTTTAAGCAGGCAAATGAGGGTAACTTCGTCGTAGGCCGCCGTCTTGTTAAGGGAGTCGAGGATGGTGAAGTATTCCATAGCCGTGCTCCTGCCTTGACGGAGTTTCTCCATCTTAGCCTGCGCAATTTCTATCTGGGCACCACCCTTGAACGTCTCGATGACAGCGAGGCAAAAGTCTCCCAGGTAAAATAGGATCCGGTAGTGTCCTGGGTCTGCATGGCCAACACGACGTTGTTGGCCCACTGGGAGGCAGAGCCGTCCTTCATGTAGGAGAATGCGAAGGTGATCTTTGTACTATCTGTGGTGTAGGCAGTGTTGCCATTGAAGTTCAACCAACAATCCGCCAAGAATTGGTCCACCTGTTCGAGTCCCCGCTAAACATGGGGGGGCAGCAACCCGGGTTGCTTAGTGTTGACCTTGACCTCTCCTCTGGCATGGGTGGAAGTGCATCCTGTAGCGTGCACATGGCCTCCGCTAGCAGTTGGTTCTGTGAGACTTTTCTTCGCTAGCCTGCAGGGCTTGGGCCTGCATCCGGAAAGAGTTTCCCGGAGTACGAGGTTTTTGCCGTGGGCTTTGAGAGCCTGTTGGTAAAGGAGCTCGAAACGTTGGGTCTCCGTGTGGGCTGCAAAGATGTCGGGTCCGGCATAGTGAAGGTAGCTTCACTCATTGTATCGTCCAGTGAGTCGTCGGTAGGGGACACTATTCTTTTGTCAGCACAGGGCCTCGCTGCAGGGTTTTACTGTGACATAGGCAACCGGGTGATACAAGGAATAGGCGAAACACAGTCAATTAAGCACTGGAGAGTAGACTAGAATAGTGTAAGGAATGTAAGTAATTACTTAGGGTTATATACTACGAAATAAAGGGGTTTTAGGGGACTAGGGGTCTAGGGGTGACTGTGGACGCCAAGGGGTAAGGGATAAGGAGTGATCCTGACAAGCAGGGGTTGACAGGAGTCGATCGAATAAGGAGTGTGAGCCAAGGGGCGAGGGGCTTAGGAGAAAGGAGTGAGACAAGGGGTAAGAGACGACCGGATTAATGGTAGGGCGGGTTAATAAGGATATGAGACCAACGCAATAATCCGGTGAGGCACTCTGGAATAATCCGGATAGTATGCGAGTGATGGGAAACCAGGTTGTTGAGAAGGAGTGAAAAAGGGTAAATCATGACACCCAGCTTTAGAGAACAGAGCATCCAGCCTGCTCAGATCTTGGGATTTAACCATCTGAGCAGCTTTAGAGCACTATTTCTAAGCCAGTTCTCCCTACCAAGACCATTATTAAGTGGCATGTACTCAACAATAGCCCAATCAACCTTACAAACTTGCCTACAAGCTGTATTGTCACTTTCATATGTGAAGACTAAGTGCGCATTGTGCCACTAGCCCTCTTACAGCTCTTTGTGGTACAACAGGCGCGGTCCGTTTTTTTCTGTTTTGGCAAGTTTCACGAGAACAGCTTCCCTGAGCTCAATTGTCAACCATTTCCCCTCAAAATGGGCTCATTCTGTTCGCACTGAAAATCCTCAGCGAATGGAATACCGGTATTTTTTGATCCTTTTACATAATAGAATTTCTTCCGGAAAAACTTGGTTTTGAGTAGGACACCTGTAGCACTCGGAACACACCCCTGATTGGCCTAATCTTTGAATATGCTATATATCTGATGTGACCCTGGCCAATATGGGTGTTTACAGAGCTTAATGTACTCAAACTTCCATGGACAGCTCTACTTATGGTAGTGTCTGGATATCTACTTCGCTAAAGTGTGCATTAGATCATAATCACTCAGCATGTAATATAAATAAACACGCCGTTGTCTAGGGCCGCATCAGATGTATAGCATATCCAAAAACTAGGCCAATCGGGGCAGTATTCCGAGTGTTACAGGTGTCCTACTCAAAAGCAAGTTATTCCAGAAGAAATTCTATTACGTAAAAGGATCAAAAATACCGGCATTCCATTCGCTGTGGATTTTCAATGCGAATCGAATGAGCCTATTTTGCGGGGAAATGGTTGAGAATTAAGCTCAGGGCAGCTGTTTTCGTGAAAACTTGCCAAAACAGAAAAAAACGGACTGCACCTGTTGTACCGCAAAGAGCTGTAATCATCCATTTACAGGTGTGTTGTCCCTTGTTTGTTCCCTCCTCCAAGACGTGCTGGGGCACATGACCACTTCAGGGCTGGGCTTGCCAGTCTCAGAGTGCGTACATAGTTCAACTGTTGGTTCAATAAAACTTCAATGGCAATTAACTGTTTCCTTCAATAACTCCCTTGGTTACCTGGCATCCATATTGACACCGAACTTGCTACACAGGTTCTCTGCAGCTTGTTGGGTGAGTCCTATAGCTAGCTGATTAAATTCCAGAATAATACTAGTCGATGTGATGTGATGTGATGTATTTCAGGTTTGTTACTACATGTGGCCAGGTAAGGCTATGGTAGCAGTGCGTACGGTGAGTGTAGCGTGAAATAAGTTGGGTTTGATTTGTATAGTGGATTTATAGCAAGGAGAAAGAAAATAGGTAAACATGATGAGTGTCGGGGTGGATTAAGGTGGAGGGTCATCGCGTACTAGTGGCGGGTGTAAACGGTTTGGGGCGCGCGGGGGTGAGAGATGTATTAGATGATAATAGAGTAATTGTGAGAGAGAGAGAGAAAGAAAAATAATGGAGCTCTAAGCTCGTGTAAAACGTCCTGTAGATTCGATGAATTTCGCGAGAGGCTTAAGTAGTTTCGGGTCGGCTAGGAGGGGCGTTAGGTGGAGGGGCCCGAAGAATCCCGTGGTTCTGGAGGCTTCGTGCAGTGGGCGGCGCAGGTGTTCCCAAGCCGGGCAGTCCAGAAGATAGTGCGCTCGGGTTTCGAAGGCTGCTCCGCACGCCTCGCAGGCCGGTGATGGTGTAAATCCTGATTTGAAACAGTGTGCGTTTAGGAAGGAGGGTCCTGTTCGCAGCTGGGAGATGGAGGAGGTAGCATTGCGGGAGAGGGAGGATAGGCCATAGAGAGGGATGGGTTGGAGGGATGGCAGGGACTTATCAATGTAGCGCAGTGCGCCGCCCAATTTCGACGTCTTCCAGCAGGTATCCCATTCCCCGAGGGTCTGTAAATGGATGAGGCGATGGACCATTGTGAGCCTCCACTGTGTGTCGACTCTGGCAACCGCCCAAATGCGCAACAAGGAGAAAAGAGGAGACTGAAACAATAGTATGGATGGATGGCGGAGCATAACTTCAAATCGGACACCTTCGAAATGGACATAAAGGACAGCAGGATAAAAACGCCAGCGGAACTCTCAATAAGACACAGTGACATAAGCGTTGGTAAACGTGTCACTGGCAAATCCGCACTTCCATACGAGACCGCACAATGCTCCGCTCGCACAGAATTCCCTGTTCTCGCGTCCCCGCGCTCCTTTTCGTGTTTCTACGCTGCGCTACACCGTCACACTTCCATTTGCATGAGTGCCCTTTGCATGGCTACTCGATTTCCGTTGCGCGCTCGATGTTTCCCGCACGCCCACGCCCTTTCCGCATGCCCGCTCACTCTCACACCGTTTCCCGTGTGCCAGCTCGCTGTCCACGCCCGCTCGCATTTCCACTGCGCACTCGCTGTTCCCCGCATGCTCACTGTTTCCCGCATGCCCACGCCTGCTCGCCGTTTCCCGCACGCCCACGCCCGCTCACCATTTCCCACGCGCCCACTCGCTGCCTCGTGCTTCCTCCTCCACCTCGCGCTTCCTCCTCCGCCTCGCGCTTCCTCCTCCACCTCGCGCTTCCCCTCCGCCTCGCGCTTCCCCTCTGCCTCGCACTCCCCTCCGCCTCGCACTCCCCTCCGCCTCGCGCTCCCCTCCGCTTCGTCTCACCTCCACCTCGCCTCGCTCCACTTCGCCTCGCTTGGCTTCGCCGCACTCGGCTTCGCCTCGCCAGGCGCCGAACGCGATAAAAACTGGTTATAGGACGAGTAGGGTATGGATATGGAGCTCGAAGAACGGCCGTCAAAGAGGAGTAGGACAACCGAGTCAAGAAGGGTATCAATATGACGAGGAGACGAACTCTGTCCAGGAGGAATAGGCCAACCAAGTCAAGAATGGTATCAATATGACGAGGAGACGAACTCCGTCCAGGAGGAATAGGCCAACCAAGTCAAGAATGGTATCAATATGACAAGGAGACGAACTCCGTCAAGGAGGAGTAGGACAACCAAGTCAAGAATGGTATCAAGATGACGAGGAGACGAACTCCGTCCAGGAGGAATAGGCCAACCAAGTCAAGAATGGTATCAATATGACGAGGAGACGAACTCCGTCAAGGAGGAGTAGGCCGACCAAGTCAAGAATGGTACCGATATGACGAGGGAAGGAATTCCGACAAGAAGGAATGGGTGAAACAGAGCGAGAACGATATCAACACAACAAGAGGACGAATTCCGCAGTGAAAGAATTCAATTGACTCAAGAACTGCGCTGTAAAAAGGTCTCCGCACTGGAAAGGAGCTATCCAACTCGAGGAAAAGTAACAGGACAAAGGAGAAACGGGGTCTATGACACGAGAGGAGCTTAACCAGGCTGACGACAACGTTATAGGAGTACCTCCGTCAAAGGGGCGCTTCACCAGCAAGGGAGAGGAGGAAAGCGGACTCCTTCAGGCTTAAAGGGGGTAGGAGCTACCTTGTGGGCTGAGGGCTGTGTCTAGAATGAAGAACGCATGTCAGGACGATGTGCCGGTGGCTGGGTAAAGAGTATCAAAACCTAGCATATTATTCGAGAATGGCATCTTGTATTTCCCCACCTAAATTCCTAAGGCTTTCACAAGCCGAGAAAGAACTCTTCCTCCGTCTTTGGACACGAGACGGACACCAAACCGAAGTACCACAAGTACAGGTTAAAGCAAGACCTGGAGCGCAAGGAGTGGCCAATCAGTCGCTTCCGGTAGGGAACTCTGACCAGAAAAAGGACCAGGTCATATAGGAGATCCTGAAAACGATAAAATGCCACGTACCGAAGGTGGAGTGTTATCAAAACAGCCAGCAACAGAATTTCTGTTAGCGTGTAACTGTTCCAACCGAGTAGTATCGGAAGGCAAACGGTCCTTGACTTGGGATAACTCGGAGAAATCCAGTCCCCATAGCCATCTACCAACCAGCACGGTCACCTCATCAGCGAATATCTCGCCTCGAAGTTCAAGCGGAGACATAAAGAAAGGGGTCCCAAAGGAAGGGAATTGCGGGGTTTAGGCTACACATTCGAAACAGGCCCCGAGGTCCCGCACATTAAACGGAGAAGAAGATCGAAACGGAGAAAGAAAACCGCAGCACAGAAAACCCTACCCATCGCACAGAGCAAACACCCGGAGGAAGTAACGCGACTCTATCCGTGACTCTTTCCGTCCTCCCTCGATAGGAGCCTGTATAGGATACGCAACTGAGTTATCGGACCCCAGAAGGCTGAAAAGGAACGAACTCCATATCCCCCAGCGTACCAAGGCTTCTCAGTGCTCCGTGCTGAAAGCCTGTAAATAACAGATCCTGCCCACCCATCTAAAAGATCTATCCCTTGTAAAACTTAACCCATCGTACTTCGGAGGAATAAAAACCACCTGACACTTGCTACACAAATTTCCCCCTAGAGGACAATACCTTTTCTGCAGTACTGTACCCACAGACGTAACATTCGTCTGACAGTCAAGAAACCGCAGTCCGCATCACAACTGGAGCCCACCGCGAGGGGGTCATTTACAGCTAGAGTCGAAAGGTTTTCGACGAAGCACACGGGTCAAGAAACCACCAGGAACGCCTGGACAAAATACAGCCAACGGCCCACGGAGAACTTTATCCGAGGAATTACGACTAGCGGAGTACCGACCAGGACCCAGCGAAGGATCGAGTTCGTGGAAAACAGGATTAGAGTCTGATTCGGAACTATCTGAACTAACAGAACTGACTTTTACAGAACTAGAAGCACTCGAGCTACAGGGATCAGAAGAAGAATCGAGATCCACCCCGGAAACCCCCACTGAACCATCTCCTAATGAGGAATCTCCGTTTGTGCTGATGTGCGCTGGCGTCCAGAGGTTGAGGATGGTGAGGTGAGGGAGGGAGTGGAGTGCATCGCGGATGATTCGGTTGTAGGCGATGGCGCGGAACTGCCCTGAGCGCGGTTTCATGGAGAGGATGCCCCGTAGCGCCGCTTGGGAGTCAGCAACACATAGGACGTGGGGGTGGCCATCTTGGAGCACGCGCATCGTGGCCTGAACGAGCCCTTCCATCTCTCCTTTGCACACCTGCCCGTTACCCAGCGGGACGATCACCCTCTCCATCTCCCTGGCCCCTTCTACCCGTACTGCCGCCCCTCCTGCCCATCCCTCCATCAGGGATCCATCAGTGAACCACGTCGACGCCCGGCGTCGCTCGTCACACAACGCCAGGTCCAGCACCTGGAGGGCCTCGTCCTGCGGGAGGATAACTGTGGTGACTGGGAGTGGGGGGTTCCATGGCGGTGCATATACCGGGTTTATTGGTTCCATCCCGAGCGAGGAGTTGAAGTCCGCCTCGAGCTCGTCAGGTCCCACAGTCCTGGGGTTGCCGTGCCGTCGAAGGCGTTGTCCTCGGGCGGGGACCGCCACTGGCCAGCGAGTTCCGGGAACACATTCCACAAAGTGGAGGATCGAGGCTAGGCAGGTGCAGCGTGGGGCGGTGGTGATGGCGTCGCGGAGGAGCAGACGGATGCAGTGGGAGTCAGGGAGGGTGAGGTAATAGGCTACCGTATTGAGCGCGTCGCGCTCAATGCAGAGTTGGGCAGGTAGCAGAGCAGCCTCCTTTTCTAGGGCTGCGAGCGATGCCGTCCGGAAGCTGCCCGTTACGCATCTTGCGACCGACCTGTTCACCTTCTCTAGCGGCTTGAAAGCGGAGGGGGGAAGCGGTAGGAAAGAGGATACTCTGTAGTCCGCGCATGGCAGGACAACTGAGCGCACCAGGTCCCTGATAAGGGTAGGTTTCAGTCCCCATGTCGCGTGTGTGACGGATATGAGCGCGTTGAGAGCTCACGTGGTGGAGGCGGGCCGTTTCTGGATGTGATCACGGCCGGAGAGTGTGTGGTCTAGGGTAAGTCCGATCCATTTCACCGAGTCCGACGGCATAATATCCTTGCCACTGAACCGGACGGAGACCTGCAACAGGTCAGCACGCCCCGTGTGGAAATGGACAAGATCTGTCTTGTCCTCTTCAAAGCGCGCCTCGTCCTCCTCCTCCCATTCCTTTGCTGCCTTCCCTGCGAGCTCGAGGTTGCGGACATTGGTCAGAATGGACCTGCTTGCTGTGGAAACGTTGACGTCGTCCACGAAACCGCCGCGCCAGGAGAGGGCGACATTCACCGCGGCAAGTCGACGGAGGAGCCGGTTGATTGTGATGAGGAAGACAATAACCCAGAGCGCGGAGCCTTGAGGTGCGCTCTTGTCCCTGCACCTGAAGGTTGCTGTGCATCTGCCGTCGATAACTACCGTCACGAGGTGACTGTTGAGGAACGACAGGACCCACGAGATGAGCGACCTCGCGAAGCCGCTTGCCGCCAGTTCTCGTGCGACCACACGATGGCTGATGCCGTTAAACGCTCCCTTCAGGTCAAAGAAGAGGGTCGAGATGATCTTCCCTTCGTCCATCTGGGTGCGCGTGCGGTGGATGAACGCGTCAGCGGCTTGCTGCGTGCTGCGTCCCGGGCGTCCACCGAACTGGTCTTCCTCGAGGAGCCCACGCGTTTCCGCTTCGTATGATATGCGGTTCGCGATTAGTCGCTCGAGGGGTTTTGCGAGGGCCTTGGTGTGCTGTTCGACTGGACGGTATGCGTTTGGGCTCGTCTTATCCTTCTTGCCCGCTTTGGCTGTCGGGATCGCGTTGGAAGACTTGAGCCACGTTGGGTAGAGCCCGAGGTGGACTGACGCCTTGAAGATCTGACGAACCCGTCCACCGATAGCCGGCCAGCCTGCTCAGATGAAGCCCATCTGGACTCCATGCGTGTCTGGTGCTTTCCACGCATCCCCTCCCCAGATCACCGCCTCCACCTCCTCGTCCGTCACCTCCCATGCCTCTGCTCCCTCTGCCACGTCCAGACTCGCCACCAACTCCGCCCTCACCTCCCTCGCTCTCGCTTCCTCCTGCCTCGTCTCCTCCCGTTCCGCTTCCCGCATCCCGTCTTCATCGTCACCGTACCTACTACTGCCGTTCCCCCTGTCCCCTTTAGAGTCGTTGTTCCGTTTTTCGTTGTTTTTGTTTTTTGTTTTGTTTTTTTCTTCGCTTTTGCTGTCGTTGTATTCGCTGTCTTCCCCTGCACTGTCTTTTTTCCCCCTTTCACCTAGTACCGCCTTTTCTCCCACTTCCACCGCCGAGACCCTGAACCAAGCCCTCCCCAGTACCCGCCCACGCGCCAGATGCTCCACCTCCACGACACCCATTTCCGGGTCAATGAGAGATGGAAACACCGCGCGGTGGCGACGGCGCACCCTGTCAAGAACGTCATACACGTTCATACGTGTGAGGTCCCCAACGAAGGTGCGCCAAGCCCTGTCCTTCGCCTCCGCAATCGCCCGGTAAAGCGTCTGGCGCGCTTCCAGCCACGCTTGTTTCGTGAGCGGGGCTAGATGGCGGTGGAACCATCGCTCCTTGCATTTGATGTCCGCGAGGAGCGACGTGAGTTCCGCCGTCCACCACCTCTTTGAGTGCGACGAGGGGCGGCATTTCAGGGTGGAAGCGTTGAGTGCAAGGATGATGGTGTCGCAGAGGGAGTCTGTGGCTTTGTCCAGCTCCTCCTGCATCGTTATGGTCAGTACCGGGGGGTCCAATTTGTTACGCAGGACGGCAAGGAATTTCTCCGTGTTCATCGCATCCGGTTGGAAACAACTCGATTCCACGACAACCTTTCCCAGCTCCAGCTCGCAGGTGATCGGGAGGTGGTCGCTGCCTAGCCCGAGGCGTGAATTGACTTCCACATTGCCGATGTGCCACAAGAGGGAGGGGGATGCGAAACCGAGGTCGATGACATTGCCCGAGGGTAAATGGGTCGGGACGTCAGGGGGGGTGATTAGGGATAGCGGGTGTGATATCAGAAGGTCGTGTAGGTCGAAATCCTCCTCGCAGAGAACCGACTTTGTGTTCGAGTCCCAGAGGGGGTGATGGGAGTTGGAGTCTGTTACGAGGAATACTTCCGCGCCCTTCTCTAGGCTAGTGAGGGCCGACCGGAGAAGGTGTACTCCAGCCCGCGTCTCACAGTCATTGTAGAGATTGATTATGGTGACTTTACGGTTGTTGATTGTTAGTTCCACAGCGAGGATGTCCGTCGAGGCCGAGAGATCAGGGTGAGGGCAAATGGCGGACATAGGGATCGTAGCCTCCTTAAAATACATGGAGACGCAGTGCCGGGTGTCGCATATAGGTGTTATGAGTATGTAGCCCGTGTGGTCGAGTTTTTCAGCTTCCTTCTCTCCTGGTTCTTGGATGCATACGATGTCGAAGTCGTACGCGCACATGGGGATCTCCATTGGGTTACGTGACCTCCACGTGTTGCTCTGCACTATTGTGAGCATATCTGGTGTTCGGGCAGCCGTGGCGCCAGAGGGGTGTGGAGGGGGGTGAAGTCCGCAAGTCCGAGAGATGAGGGGAGTGGGGAGAGCGACGATTTGGGGGAAGTAAAGTGGGGGTTGAAACGGGACTGTGCGTCGAGCGATGCACAGAGATCGGCTGCATGCTGGCGCAGGTTCTCCGCAATCCGCTTACGCGCCGGGCATGAAAAACTGTCTGAGCGGTGAGCACCGCTGCAGTTAATGCAGGATGGCTTCTCCGCACAGCTGATTCCATGCGCTGCGCTCCCGCAGCCACCGCACTTGTTATCCACTGTGCTGCATCGAGCATGGGTGTGGCTGTACTTGAAGCAACCCCAGCATTGCACGACCCGGAGGTGGGGAATACCCCTACCTACCGCTGGTGCAGTGCCCGCTAGAATGACCCGCCCAGCTGCGACGGTGCGGTCAACTAGCTCCCGAGATGAACAGTGAGCCTGCCTTTGGAGGCGAGCGACCAGCAGCGACAATGGCTGCGATCCTTGCCTCACTAGGCGGCTTGTTCACCCAGCGCGGGATCCCAACTACCTTTCCCAGCGATGGGTTATGCTCCTCAAACTCCCTTTTCAGGTCGTCGAGCGATCCCACACCGGAGAATGGTACCCCGTCCACCTGCAGGGTGGTATGCATCGCGACTGGTACAATGCGGCCTCCAGGTAACACACTGGGGCCCCATTCTTTCCATTGCTCTGCAAGGACCGCAACCCCTTCCTTGCCCGTTGCGGGGACGAGGAAGATGCCGTAGTCCAAATACCTCTGCGTGTATGCCAGTTTCGGGAGCCCCCGCGGTACGAGATGCGTGTTTAGCTCATCGAGAATCTGGCGATACGGTTGGTGGAGGAAGGGGGGGAGGGGTCTGTCGAATGCGCACAAGGAGGCGCTCGTCGGATGGGTTCGGGAGAGGCGGAGGCTTAGGTTTCGGGTGTGACCCACCGCCTGCTGCTTTCGCGTAAGAGGGTGAGGGCGATGCAGGGGGCGAGGACATCAGCAGTGGGGCGTTCTTGAGTGTTTCCACTGTCTTCGCCAAGCTCTGGATGGCCTTGTGCTGCGACTCCACCTGGGCGGCCAACGACTTCACCGGCGAGACTACCGAGCGTGTTACTATCGAGCTAAAAGACTCGCTAGAGCTGTGCGTGCTGGGGAACTCGTGGTGGTTCGTCAGACGCTCTTGGATCTCGTCCAGTAGTTTGAGACAGGCCTTAGTCGGGGCTGAGGTGCTGTAGAGGCGCATTGTCGCGACCGTCTCACGTAGGATAGTGGCGAGGTCGTCTAAGCTTCCAGCTGCCGTAGCCTTTTCCTGTAGGCTCTCGTACTTCTCCTGTTTCGCGCTGTCCCGTTTCTTCTTGGGCAAGGTGTCTGAAGAGGGAGCTGTGCGGTCAACTGGACTGGATGGAGATGTGGAGGTCGCTTGCCTTCCCGCAAGAGGTGGAAGCTCGCCCAGCGCCATAGGCGCCTTGCAAGCCCCCCCTCGCTTTCCCTGATCGTCGCCTTGCATCGGAACGCGTGAGGCGCCCGGGTTCAGAGTTACCTCTGGCGGGTTTAGGTCCAACGATGTCGTGTTTTCCGTCGGTACTTTCGTTTGCTTCTTCTTCACGACCCTAATTTGGGGGGCGGGATGGTGAGGGGATACAGCTTCATGGAGAGTGTCGATGGCGTGCTGCGGGGACTTGGGGTGGTGGAGGATGTTCGCATTGTCGGGGATGGGTTGGATGTCTCGTTGGCGGCGACTACGCGTATTACGCAAGGTAACGTGGGCGTCTTCTACTGCTTCCGTTAAGTCCGTCGGTCCCACGGTAAGATTAGGGCTATTAATTATAGTATTGGTGGGTTGTAGGAATGGCGAGATGTCGTGGAGGGAGGTATCTGGCGGATCGGACATGATCGTAGAAGTGAGACGGACTCTAATACTAGTCACCCTGTTCAGAGTACTGATAGAACCCCTTCATTCAATATTATTTAGACTAGTTTTCAATGCTTCATTGGTTTAATACTCAGTCTCGGGACAAGACTATATCCTACTTCAATTAGACGGCTCTAACGTAACTTTGTAAAATCAAAGAATTTAGGTGTGTTCAAAACCACACCTTATCACCAATGTATATTGTAGACTTTTGAACAAAGAAACGAATCGAGAGTACTAACGAGATCGACTCGGTTTGCCCCTGGAACGCGTCGTTGACCATTTCAAACTCGTCACTTCACACAAACTCCACAACAACCGACGATATCAATATTCCATCCTGCGTCCAGCAACTGTAAACATGACTCCTGAAAGCGAAATTTGAAGCGGGGTTGCCATAGTCGAGTTCTCAGGTCTTTCCCTTTCCAATGGATCCAGATTCCAAAGAAGCACCGGATCAGCAAGATGACAAGAAATTTTGGGCTTGCTTGCCTAGTCACTAGTTCCTCTCCTGAATGAAAAAAGTCAGCCAAGATGCCAATCGAATGGGTCATTTCAAGTCTTACCCGAGGCATACCGCCGGACTACCGAGGAAAGTTAAACTCCAGATTCGAGTAAAACGTAAGAGGAAACGGTGAAAAATTGGGCAACCAACAAAAACAATAATTTCTTTCCGCGAAATTCGAGATATAGGACTAACCTAGAACTTAGAAGTGTAGGGGACGCGTTTTAATTTGCGTCGGTGTCCTGTAAGAATGAGACAACAAAGTGCGCGAGAGCTAGATAGATAAAACTCAGTCTTCGCGCACACAGATGTAAGCGGAAGTCTGATGTATTCACCTAGATAGATATAACTAGGTACGAGTCAGTAAAGAGTAAAGGAAGTATGAGAGTCGCTCACCTCAGTCTTCGCGCACACAGATGTAAGCGGAAGTCTGATGTATTCACCTAGATAGATATAACTAGGTCCGAGTCCGTAAAGAGTAAAGGAAGTATGAGAGTCGCTCACCTCAGTCTTTGCGCACACAGATATAAGCGGAAGTCTGAGGAGAGGCGACGTAACTACAGAGGAATATATAGTATTCTACGAGTGCCTCAATGTAACTAAAAGGATAATACGATCGCGAGTGCCTGAGTTCAACTAGAAAGGAAAAGATGAAATCTATAAGACAATTCCGTTGACCCTACAAACTGTGTTCGCCGTTTACCCTGCAGGTACTTGCATCGCCGTGTGGCTACACAAGGTACCCGTTGGACCTGGTTGCCATATTCCAACATGTTCTTCATTCCCCTGCGAAATTTCTGACAGGCTCGCATCAACATGATAACGGAGATGCTAGTCTTCTCCTACGAACTGGTTGCGAACTTCGCATCTGCCGAGCCGGAGGACATTAAATTTCCTCGGCCGCCATGCTCAATCTCATATCATGCAGCAAGTCATGCCTGTCATTTCCCCCTTCGCGAGTTTTGTGGAACTGTCCGGATCAGCTCGCTCAATTGCAAAAAGCAACTGTCGTTGTCATTGTCTCTGTCTTCCTTCAATCAATT
This sequence comes from Mycena leptocephala, assembly GCA_029378395.1. NCBI lineage: Eukaryota > Fungi > Basidiomycota > Agaricomycetes > Agaricales > Mycenaceae > Mycena > Mycena leptocephala. The sequence continues at coordinate 175,670 of JARJLF010000322.1, read as the reverse complement.
CCTTGTGCGAGACGAGAACGTTCCTCCTATAGATTATAGATATGCGCGTAGGGCGGAATGTGTTCTTGCCAAGTTCCAACATAACAACAATTGCACAGTTTTTCCCCCGTGGTGGCTCTCACAAACCAGCCAGACCAGACACCATTCAACTCTGAATCAGAACAATATTCAAGTCCGTGAATATATATATCATACATAGTACATAGCCACACCGTACGACATGAACGTAGAGTGTATGGTACATCGATGCATGTGGGGCGTGCGGGAGCATCGCGATTACATCCTCGAGAAAAGAAAGCTGCCGGGGATGCATGATAAGCGGCCTGCACCCCGCACCCCATCCCATCCCTCCGAGTCAGAGTTGTCACTAATCAAGAACGATGCCGACACCGGTGCGTGTCGTCCCCTCATCCTCATCCGACACCACCGCCCGCCCAAATAAATAAATAAATGATAAAAGGCCAAAAGGCAACAAGGAATCGAAGCCTCCAAAGTGGAAATATCGAAGAAGAAATCCAACAGAGCGCGAGGCGTTGCGGATAACACCTGGAGATCATGCGCTCTGCCAAAAAAAAAAATCTGAATCAGCACAATATTCAAGTCAGTAAAATATATATATCTTACATAGTACATATGCACGCCGTACGACATGAACATAGAGTGTATGGTACATCGACGCATGTGGGGCGTGCGGGAGCATCGCGATTACATCCTCGAGAAAACAAAGCTGCCGGGGATGCATGACAAGCGGCCCGCACTCCGCACTCCATCCCATCCAATCAGTCGTCACTAATCAAGAACGGTGCCGACACCGGTGCGTGTCGTCCCCTCATCCTCATCCGACACCACCGCCCAAATAAATAAATGATAAAAGGCCGAAAAGCAACAAGAAATCGAAGCCCCCAAAGTGGAAATGTCGAAGAAGAAATCCAACAGAGCGCGAGGCGTTGACCTGGAGATCATGCGCTCCGCCAAAAGACAAAAATAAAACAACAAAAAAAACAGACCCATAGAAAGAAGAAATAAAGGAAGGGAAGGAAAAAAGACGCAAGACGGAAGCGCCAGATCATCCTGCCTCCGACCCTCCGCACGCAAAACCGCCCCGTCAGAAAGAGGAAAGGAGAAAAGCGAGAGAAGGTGCGAAAGCGATAGATACCCCCCATGCGCATAGCTACGATGGACAGCGTCATCGTAGACACCATAGACAGACAGACAGCTTGTGCGCAGTGTCTGAGGACGCAAATGTCGATGGGGGTAGACGTCGGGTCGAGGAGATGGGAGGAAGAAGGAAGGGAAAGATATCAAAAAAAGGAAAGTCAAGACAGAGCGAGCGACGAGCGAATGGGGGATTCCCAAACGGCTCCGCAGGTGCACACAGAAACGCGCGCGCGCACCCGGAGCCCCCCGAAAAAAGAATGCCAAATCCAAAAAATCAAATCAAAAAAGCATTCACCCACCTCCACCGCTCATACTACGCCCAGCTCAGTAAACCCCGCACCTCCTTCCGCCTCCATCCTTGCCACCCGGGACAAGCCCCAACAGAGACACATGCCCAACTCGTGCGGGCCTGTGAAGCGCGCTTCTTCGGCCCATTTGGATTCTGCGTTGCTTGCGCCACTCGCTCCGCCATGTCAATTTGAGTTAGCGGAAGCGGAGTCGAGGCATGTCGCCAGAAAAGCATTCACAAGACGGACGACGCCCGCCCTCCGCACGTCGAGTGCGAGCGCGGAGAAGACGAAGGGCGTGGCGACACCCGTCCTCTCCAGGTCCGCGCACACGGTCCTCGCTGCGTCCGCTAATCCGAGCACCGCGTCGTGCGCGGGTGAGAGTAGTCCGTAGGCTGCGCGGGGCTGGATGGGGCCTCCAAATAGCTGATGGTTGGATGAAGACGTAGAGGAAGAGAGCCCGAGCGGAGGTGCAGAGGGAGAGGAGGCCCAAGGCGTATGTGGGTCAGCGAGGAGCGTGGTCGGCAGGAATCCGACGGCGCCATACCCCGCTTCTCCCGGGGCGCTTGCCCCCGCTCCTCCTGCACTGCGCGAGCGCGCAAGGTGATGTACGCCAAACTCGTCTACCGGAGTGCGCACGGTGGGGGAGCCAGTGAGGAGGGCGCTTGAGAATGCGGGGAGGGGGTTGGTGGAGAGGGTGGGCGGGGGCGGCTTGTGTTTTGATTTGGAGGGTGCGGATGCCGTGCAGGCGCGCGAGAATAGGGAGAGCATCTTCTGTCTTCAAGTTACTGCTTGCCAAGTAAGTATAAGAGCATTGAAGACAGAGATGCAGGAGACGCACCCTTCCCTTTCCTTCCTCTCGTCTCTTCTCCCTAGTCAATCCCCCCTAAGTCTTCCCTAACCTAGTCTCTAGAAATCTCTTCTCTTCTTGAATGAAAGTAGTGTCGCCGTCTTCGTCTCGAGGTGGTCGTCGTCGCCGTGTGGAAGGGTGAGAAGCAAGGCGGCCTGTATTGTTACATAATCACCATCACGGGCTTGGCTTCGGCACGGGAATGATCGCCCTGGCCCCGACTCACATCCTGCACGGTGACTCTACAGTAGGCTTAGGCTTTCTTTCAAGTAAAGTGGAGGCCGGCGCAGATAAGCTTCTGCTGTAATATACGTGCTACGTGTAATTTCTCAATCCAAACTAATATGCATTCAGCTCGATTTCTTTCAACCCACCTTTCATTCCATTGAACCCAAGGCCAAGTTTAGACGCCTAAACTTAAGCTTGATCGTGGCATGGTATGACAGATTGAGTCCGTTGGGTTGACTTCTTCCGTCTATCCATCTGTCCACTATTAAGTAGCTTCCCCTCCCCTCTCGCTCACGCACTCTGGCTCTGAATCTACTCACTACAAGAAAAAAAGAAGAAAAAAAAAACCCCTCAATTAACATCTGTGTCAACCTTTCGTCTCGTCGACAGACACTCCAACCTCGCACTTCGCTTGTTGGACATCTGGGTCCAGGTTCAATTCCGCATCCAAATCCAAATAAATATCCAAGCGACACCGACGTTCTCTCAGCGCCCAAGTTACGAGATTGTGTCCGTCCGCCTGCCATCCATCTAGGTCTAGCTTCTAGCGCATGCGGGGCCCCATAACGGATTCAACTCACTCCACGATCACACTTCCACTTTGATTCCCTCGTTGGCAGATCGCGTCCACATCTATCGTACAGTACAGTATCCCTCCATCCGTCCATTCCACCACCTGCTCTCACCTACCTTCCCATCCTACCATATTCAATATTCAATATCCGACCCCGCTCCAGCTCCCCTCGCTTCGATTGGACTCCACTTGGACTCTTGACAGATCCTGTTCATACCAATCTTGATCTACGCTGTCTGTGCTTGTCCTGGATCTTAAGCTTGAGTCCTGAATTCAACTCAAGTCTCACTAGCAGTCGAAACGGCATAGATATATGTAAATATAAAGGCGCATCTCATGACCGAATCCCGAGCCCATGAGTTGGGTTTCATCTCGATCCCGAGCTTACTGTCACACCACTACTAGATCCCACCCCACCTCACCTTACCGAACGCGTCTGCCTATCGTCGATTTATCCTAAAGTAAGCTCAAGCGGTGCCTTGTTCTGCCCATTCGATTCAAGTTCGATGCGTCCTCGCGCCGTCCGAGTCTGTCTTTCCAAGTTCAAGTTCAAGTTAGCCAGCTCCGCCCCAGCTTCGACCCTTCAGACACACGCATTTTTTTTCTTGTGCGCTCAACGAAGGCAAAACACTCCAACTGAACCACGCACATGCATCCTCGATCAATGGATTTCCTTTATTTAAGTAATCATTTCAACTTCAAAAAAATTTAAACTATTATTCAGGGATCTCTTTGACCAGCGTGTGGTTTTCACAGTAATTGCAGATTCAGAAGAAACTGTGCTATTTAATACGACGGGACAGTAGGACGCGCACCGAGCGTGATCGACGTCGACGTTCAACGCCACTGCTTTGGACTTCATGTTGGTCACTTCGGGAATCGACTGGCGCAGATGGCTTTCCACTAGTGGAGGATGGAAGATGGCGCAGTTAAGCTTCCATGTTATGAGTACTACTTGACTCTCAACAGTACTAGTCTGCATTCTGTTCGCTTCATCCACTTCGATTGGACTCCCGGTTCGAGTATAGACGCAATTTTCCTCAAGCTTAGTCTCGATCTGGATATTGGCAAGGCATGGCAGATCGCGTCCGTTAGGTTGGCTTCGTTCGTCTATCTCTCTATCTATCTAACGATCTATGATTCTATGTACATATCTACTAAAGTAACTTCCCCTCGCGTTCAAAGCTCTCATTTCGCTTTCGCATTTAGCATCTGATTCCATGCCATGTAAACATACCATTTGCGAAGTTATGTTCAAGGTGTATCGAGGTTCTCAGACAGATTGCGTCTATCTCCCTAGTTTCTGGCTTCCCTTCGCCCATTTAACTCACTCCTCGGTCAAAATCGTAATTCGGCTTGGTGGTAGATTGCCTCTATCTATATCTATCCATCCCTGGCCACCCATCCATCTATCTATACCTTCCTTGAACTGCGTCTCAAGATATTAACATCTTCATGATCGAGTCGTCACTCGCGAGCTTCAATCTTCAGTCAAAGCTTCAACTCTCCAAGCTTCAAGTCCTCAAGTCTCCAAGCTTCAAGCTTCAAATCTTCATTGATATCGCACCGTGACTGGCAGCCCGGATTCCGAATTCTGATCTTACTTTTTTTTTTCAAAAAATAAAATTGAGTTCTCAACGTGGCAGATCCTGTCCTGTCTACAGTACCAGTAAGAATCTAATCCAATTCAATTTGGCTCCACTTCGACGTCGACTTGAATCCAACTGAGCGAGACACCACTAATTCCTCACGGCTCGGGTATATTCTTTCGCACCCTCTCACCCATCCCTACTTCCTCTAACCCATGCCTCATCTTTTCCGAGAAACCATCAAAATGTAGTGTCTCTATTCAGCTGCCAGCCGATACGAGGTTGGCCACTATTCGCTTGGGAAGAAGTTTATTTCTCCCTCTTTTGTACCACGCTGGTCCTCGAGCTCGAATGCTGGCAGAGGTTGGCTGGGGAATTTAGATGGGGGAGGATCAAGGGCTTCATAAAGGTGTCTCCGTTACCAAATTCTATTAAGGAGTCCATGAGAACATACTGTACATTCAGAAAAGTCAACGGAACGTTAATGAACCCACATGGGGGGTAGCGGGTCAACTCGGAGCGGACGGCCCGGCGCTAGGGGTGGGAAACTCCTTCCCTATATGAGAGGGGGAGAGGGGGTCCACTGAAGGTCAAAAAAAACTTTTCGACCCGATATCCGTTTTTCGAATGCCGGTTCCCCCTTGACGACAGGCTTGACTCGGAGCGATGCGCATACATCATTGATCGGATGGTTTGGTGCGGGTGGTTGATGGCTCATCAATCGTCTCTTGTCCTTCTCCGCCATGTCGTTCGAGTTGCCGCCGGAGCTGTGGCTGGAGGTTTTCGAAACACTTCCAAAGAGTTCTCTTACTGCTACCCAGTTTCACGGCTGTTCTCAGAAATCTCCCGCCCCCTGCTCTTCTCGAAATTCCAGTTTTGCCCCTCGATATCTATGGACACTGACGAGATGGAGCGAGAGTTCCAGAGATTGGTGTTCTGGTCATCAGCAAAAATCGCCCCGCATGTTCGCAATTGCAGGGTCACCCTCCTCTCATCCTCGGAACCCGTTATCCTGTACTCACTCTCGCCGCTCCTCGTGGCGTGCTTCGAAACCATCTCGTGCTTCACAAATCTGCAGAAAGTTGTCTGCACGCTCCGTCACGCCACAGTGTTGGATATTTACGCTCTTCAGCTCAACGCCCTACCCTGTCTGAAGACTCTTCACATTAACCGCGCACGGCTGGCCTCCTCTGTCAATTCGCCGTCTAGCAAGCTGAAGATCGAGCACTTTCGATGCACAGACATGCCATTTCCAGACTCGGAAACCGACCATTCACGCTCCCAGATGGCTTTTCTCGACCCAAGGACTCTGCGTCGTCTTGGTCTTCGATCATCCTCAACAGAGGCCATAAAGCACTTCCTGGGAGACAAAAGTGCCCTGGGCTCTTTTCGGAATCTTCACATCCTCGATCTCGACTTTACATTCAGAGAGGACAACACTTTCTCGCAGCTACACGCCTGCATATCTCCTTTCCCTGCTATCCGCGACTTGACTTTAAATGTGCGATGCGCCTGGGATGATTCCCCACTACCCTCGACACCACTTGCTCCCTACCTTTCCAGATTTAAGGGACATCCCGGCCTCCTCCCTCTGGTTCTTCTGGGATCCGCCCCAAAGTCTCTGGAGCTTACCCGTTACGCACCAGAGTTGCTGCAATCGCTGCAGAACAGTGGGCGTACAGTCATCGAATCGGTCACATCGTTGACCGTGCAGGTGCAGTATTCCGACATATCTGAAGGATCTGCCCTCTCGGACTCCCTCGCCTACTTCCCGGGCCTGCAGCAGATAAAGATTACTTTTTATTCGAACCGCGAGCCTGCTCCACCTGAAGCCCTTCCACCGGTGCGTACACCTAAGAATGGTAGAGCCTCATCCTTACCAAGAGTTTGTGTGTAGGTAGCACTGACATCTCGCTCGCTATGCGAACGCTTGGCAAAAACCCTCAGCATCGCAAAGGCCCTTCGGACCGTCGCTTTCGACTGGAGACTTACAGCCGATGTCAGTACCGAGGGCGCGGACTGAAAATTATCTGTTTTGGGATGTTTCCAAAGAATCCCCTATATCTCTCGTTCTTCACCGATTCACATAAAAACTAAATAGATCTACTCAGCTAATTCATGCACAATTAGTGATAGAGAGGAACTTGCGAAAATATTACGTATTAGGTAATTTCTGTTTTGGGGCTGTTTTTGCACTGAATACCATCTAGCATGGTGAGAACATTTCCCAGTGACCTAGAATTTTGGGAGAGACAACATGTATATGTTATGAAACAAGTGATAGAGCCAGAATTATATTAAATGTCCAGATGAATGTGATCTTGGAATATCTATGAAAGCCAAAAACTGCCAAATGTTTTCACTGGAGCTAGAAGGACTGTAACTAAAATATCCTCACTTCTGGCTCTATCACATGTTTTGTCAGGTATGCATGTTGTCCCTCCCAAAATTCTAGGTCACTGGGAAATGTTCTGGCCATGCTAGATGGTATTCAGTGCAAAAACAGCCCCAAAACAGAAATTACCTAATACGTAATATTTTCGCAAGTTCCTCTCTATCACTAATTGTGCATGAATTAGCTGAGTAGATCTAGTTAGTTTTTATGTGAATCGGTGAAGAACTGACAGAGATATAGGGGATTCTTTGGAAACATCCCAAAACAGATAATTTTCAATCCGCGCCCTCGGTGACATCGGCTGTAATGGTGATGATCCCATCGCGGTGGTTCCCAATTTTTCAATCTTGAAGGAGCTCCTCCAATTTGCCATACCGGGCGTCACATGCGTGTTCGATGTAAATCTATGGGGGTAAGAAGTGATTACTCTTTTGCTTCGCTCTACGCAGGTGAGATGTGTATCAATTCTCAGCCATACGTCCCTGATTCGAATTTTTAAGAGACTCGTCGTAAGTAAATTTATTTCCGACCTCGCCCAAATAACCAACAACCAATACTCACGCTCATTAATCGGAGAGAGGAATATTTATTCGTCGTTCCATCGCTGTACACTTGGATCCTGGTGCAGGATGCCTTTCCATGTCTAGGGCATTTCTTTGCATGTCGAGGGTGTTATTCATGAAAAATCTAGTATTAGCTGCCCCATTTCCCAGACCTTGTTGCAAAAAAATCCTTCCTCCACAACCAATTTTTGGTTTGACCCCATTTTTTGACAGGATTTCGGGACCCCTCCTCCCTCCTGTTTGAGGTCCCCAGGGCGCTGACCTTTTATATAATATATGGTCAGGAAAATCCGGAGAGCTGGAAAGAAACTCTCCGGGGCAGGTTGAAATTGCGTAACAAGCCTGGGCCGTTTGCCTCTTAAACACCACCATCCTGTTGCTTTTTTCAAATCAAGGTACAGAGCTGTGTATGTAGTATTACTGGGTACTACCACACAAAAGCTCATCCCAAAGTGCACCATTATTGATCGAGTTTCGGACGCCTCCGTGGTGATCTCGCGGAAGCTGTGAAAAATTCCTCAATCTAATAACCGCACCGTGCTTGATGCGGAACATTTCAAAGCATGGGTATGGGCAGAAAGCCTTGAGGCTTGGTCACCTCGGGAATCCGGCTGGCGCAAGTGGATGGCGCAAGTGCGGGTGCTACATACTCCCAAATCCTCACCAGTCTGCTTTCTGTTCGATTCACTTCATTCAATTAGAGCCCAATCCCATAGATTTGCTCAAGCTTAATCATAGCATGGTAGATCATGTCCGTCTGTCCGCCTTCGTCCATCTAATCTACTTAGCTAGCTATCTATCTATCCAAGTCTCCTCGCCTGGCACGTACTCTGGCTCTGAATCTCTTTACCGTCAACAAAGACCCCACTCGAAGCTCTCATTTCGCATTTCGCCAAGGGGGAATCGGGATTCGAAAAAAGGATATAGGGTCAAAAAGTTTTTTTTGACCTTCCTTGGACCCCCCCTCCCCCTCCCTCCTTCCATATAGGGAAAGAGTTTCCCACCCCTAGCAGGGGTCCGTTCTTTCCGGCCATGTGTGTCCTCACCGCCACCACCAATTCGGCCACAAAATTCCAACAAAATTCACGATGTGTTTCCACATCATTGAGGTCATTGTTCCAGTCCTGTCCAACTATTCTGTGAGTACTAATGCATTAAATTTGACTTATTTTCGCTGCCATATGGCCCACTTTTGGTCTACAAAACTGAACTGAACACTCCTCAGCTTACCACAACCCTCTGTTTGAGCTCCCAATGGTGAAATTGGGCCCTTATAGGCTGTTTCAAAGGCTCTTTTCCCTCCCTGCTAATATATAGGTAGAAATTTTTTTCGGCCCTCCCGGGACCCCCCCTCCCCCCTACCCCCTGTCGGAAATTCGAATCCCGATTCCCCCTTGCATTTCGCTGCTCTCAAGCTATGTATGTCCAAGAGGTAAATATCCCATTTGTGAAGTTATACTCAAGCTATATTCAAGGTTTTCGGCCCGCCTGCCAGAACAGGCAGACAGACTGACAGATTGCGTCTGCCCGTCCGTCTACTTTATCTATCCCTCCACCCTCGTCGCGCTGTCCCATTTAACTCACTCCTCACTCAAAATCAAAATCGCAATTCGGCTCTGTAGCAAACCGCGTCCATGGCCGTCTGTCAGTGTCTATCCATCTCCCTGTACTGCTGTGTGTGCGTCTCAGCTGCAGTATGAACTTCTTCACGATAAGCAAGCTGCACGAGGCAGCGTGCAGTGGCGATGCTGATCGAGCACTTGTTATAATTATCATAGATGCCAACAGATTTGTGGACTTCGTGGCCGAACGCGTCAAGTCTGGACTCCCAGGACACCTTGCATGCACCGGCGTAGCCAACAACTCAGAAACATGTATCACACGGTCAAACCAAAGGATGCCGACTACTCGAACCAAACGTTTTCAATCATTTATTTATCCATCCCACTGGGGGCAGTTCAGCTTTCTACAGCTACACTGCACAACTGGTTTGTCCCCAGGCCCTGATATCCTCCGCTCGTCCGTCGTTGAAATTATTGATGATCAATTTCGCTCCACTCGGGCACTTCCTGTCAAGTGTCGATTTGTGAATCATTAAAATCTGACCAACGCCCTTAAAAATCAGTCCAGCACCGTTTCGCTTCAAAATAAGTTCAACACGGAGCTGACCTACTTGGCCATGGCCCTCACGCTTCACATCCTTATTCCCGGGGTGCACAGCCCATGCACAACTTTTTCCTTCATATTTTTGGTTGAAGGCTTTGTTATGTACATGAACTCGAGTTGAACGCAGTCTCTAGTACTCAGCAAAAGAGTTGTGGAACAGAATCGGTGCTTTGGCGCAGCTGGGATCGGCGAGCCTTTTATTGGTTGTATAAACGTGCAAAGGCCCCAACAAGGATATAATTTTAGGAGCTAAGAAAGTTTGTGATTAAACCGCTTGCCGATGCTGGAAAAGAATACATGGTTGAACTAAAAAAGCCTTCATCAAGGGCACAGATTATTTTACCCAGGTACTCAGGATCAGTGTGCGCATTACGATCCTCACTAGCACAAACTTTAGGGCCCTTGCCTCCGGCACAGCTCACGCACCGTGCCGCGCTCGCAGCCGTTCGTCCGTCCAGCGGGTCCAGACCTTGCAGCCCTGTTTTGCTTCGGTGCCCAAAAACCTAACCTGTCGAAGCTAATGACGTCACATACTGTAGGACGTACAAGCGCCGTCAGCTGATTGAAATGCAGAAATAGAAAAATGACTCGTGCAAATCGCGATTCGAACCCTCCATTTCAACCTAGCTTTTCATCAACCCACATATACAGTCATTAACTGTGAAACGAAACGCTCAGGCCATGCGGCCAACTGTAAGCTCCACGGTGCTTCAGCAATATCTGACAATGCAAAGAACTGCCCGGTTCTGTGGTGTTTTGGTGGAGAACGAGGACAATCATTCCCGCAGGTCAAATATGGACAAATAACGTGGAAGCGAAACAGTATAAAACACATAAATGCGGTCGATCCATGGCAATTCGGTACTTGGCATGTGCATGTTCGTAATCACCGACATCAAAAACCCCCGGTATGCCCTGAATCAACTCAAACCGGGGCATAGCCTGTGCATTCATTATGTCAAATCTGGAAAATCATAGGTGACAAAAGAAAAGGATAGAACGGGCGTTTCACAAGGTTTTATCGCGAGTCCAGTTTCATAGCAAGGAGATCAATCTCCCGAAATTTTGGGTTTATCTGCAACCTGAAAGGGGGTAAAATGCGCAGTGTTTCGCTACTACGTACCGTTTCACTTCACGGTTCGGTTAATGACTGTATGCGAGCGGCGTTCGAAAATTTCACCGGCTTCCATCTTATAAAAGTTTGTGCATCCCGCATCCCTGCTCTCACTCTAAATCTTCAGTCCAACCCAATCAATCCGAGTCCCCACGATTTCGCGGCTCTGTCCCAAATTGAAAGAACTAATCCATGTTGTCCAAGCTGTGATCATAACCTCCATGTAGTGCTGTCCAAACACGGCTACGATACATTAACCGTTCTTTAACGAAATGCTTCGCGATTCTTTGTAAATGTTTGTACTCTTCTCCATTTATCTCATATCCTTTCATCTTGCCCTGGTTTCGTGCTCCATTTTTATTTTATTTTGCATGGAGCTGCCTCGATCCATTGCCATTGAGATCCTCAGCTGACCTTGAGTTCATGTTAGGCAGACTTTGCCACAGTAGTTGAGGTCCGCGCAGGCAATTTCAACAACAGCACAAACCCACAATCATCCGCTTCGGCCGAACAGTTCCCTGCACAATCAAATATTTCAACCCCATAAACCAAGGCATGTTGATCTCGTGGTTCAAAAGTTGCCAGATGAATACATTTGGGCAGCACAGCTGACGTGTCGCAGCAACTGCGGCCTGCGCCGCAGTTATATCCACCGAGCATTTTTCATGCATAAATACCACAGATTCCCCGTCACTGGTGAGCTTAACATTGCACCAATTCTCGCGTCTACACTCATTGGTTTAATATTGCTGCACGTACTCTGGGTTGCATTTTTGTCGCTCTGCATGCGTATAGGGTTCCCTGATCGTCAAATTCCCAACCGTCATGGCTCCAGATTCCCTGATATCTGTTTCTCTATCAATACTCGGCCACTGTTCCTCAACTAATCCAGAAGTCCTCTCCAGTGTCGCCACTTGACACCCACGGGTTTGACTTCGAGGCTTCATTCATCGCAATCTTTCTGTTGATCATATGGCCTGCCTCAGATTCGGACTTTGCTTTTCCTCTTCCCCGACCGGATACCATCAAGATTGTCTCGTGAATATTCAACAAGCTACAGAGGCAAACAGCCCACCCTTAATGGGTTTGTCTCACCAGGCACATTCTCCTGAAACCTGGCATGCCCTTCATGCAGTAGCAACATATTTGTTTCTTTTCTGTGTTTGGGCCGGTAAACCTTTCGTGCTCAATTGACTGTTCTTTCAGAGCTGGGGCATCTGTTCGGGCTTGGGTTCAAACCCACAGATCGTGTCGTTGTTGTATTTGGTGTTCCTTTGGCATTTCTAAGCTTTGTTGAAGTTTCTACGGTTTGTTTCGATAGCCTAGCAATTTTTAACGCAATTAAAATTTGATCTTTGTCATTCATGGGTACATGTTAACTCGATAACTGCCAGAGCGAAGCGGCGGCTCATCTTGTTTACCGTATCGTATTCATGTCCATATCATATTCGCCTTCCCGGCTCCGTATCGTAGTTGTAGTCTATCGTATTCATATTTTGGGGCCGAATATGAATATATTCTCGGGACGCGTTGCAGGGAAAACAAGTTCTGAAGCTTTGACGGTAGATGTTATGTACTGCATGTATCCAACATTTACAATGAGCCTGGGAAGGCAGGATATCGATCGGCGGCAAGTTTCAACAAAGATTACAACATTTTGATCGCACCAAATGTTTCAATGTCCGACAGGTTACAGATCCCAAAGCCGCGGAGGAACGCATCAAAACCGATTTCAAGCCCAGATGATACGCATCGACTCGCTGATGGGGCCCGCCAATCAATAGCGCACAGCTCTCCGCCAGTCTCCGCCAGTCTCCGCCCTGCCGTTCGTCGGAGTCCTCGCACTCCCGAGGCCGGCGAGGTTCGAATGACCTAGTAGATCTGCGTGAAACCTACAAAGCTGTCGCTATTGTCCTGATTGCGCGTGCGGCTGGCGGCGATCGCGTGGGCGAGCATCCTCGTGTCTGCCGTAAACTGTTTGATTGATATGTTGAGTTGTATCTAGGGAATCAGCAGCCGCGGTCAGATGGCAGTTGCTTGATAGTCGTGGTGTCTTTCACCGCCTCGCTCTCCCTCTCTCCTCCCCCCACCATGGCTCTGGAGGCAGCCCTACATGGCGTGTTGGGGGAAGTTCCTGTTCCAGGACTCTTCTCCGCATTCAAACTCTTCACATTCATCATCTCTTCTGTTGAGGCAACACGGGAAAGCAAGAAACAGCTCCAAGTTTTGACGAAGGGTGTCGGGGAGCTTCTGTCCACATTGAACTCGGAGATCAGGGAATCAAGAATCGTGGCGGCAAATTGCGTAAAACCACTCGCGGATTTAGAGAAGTGAGGATTGCATCTGGTTGGATTATGTTGTGAATTCTCATCTTCTACCACAGCCTACTGCAAGATATTCACCGATTTATTCAAAAGGAGCGAGACAAGCATTTCCTGAAGTCACTCTTCAACAAGGATCCGCGGATCAAGAAGATAGAATCATTCTATCGACGCATCGGACTCACTGTCAGTGCGTTCCATGTGAGCCTTATCATACTGTCGCTGTCAGGATAGCATTATGATGTCTTGACCAGATCTCGGGACTGCTGAGCATGCAGAATATGCTCAAGAACAATGAGACTGCACGTGTTGAAGATGCGACTATGCTGAATGCCCGGTTGAGAGGTCTAGAGCAGAATCAAGATGATCTTCGGAATGTACTGGGTTCGTGAACTCCCAAGCATGTTTAAACGACCTCATTCTATTTGGATACCACAGAGATCAACCATAGTAACATGCTTGCCATGATGGCTTCCCTTCAACGGAGGCTCAATGACGCACCCGACAATAACCAGGAGCAAACCTTTTATTCACACACACTCCAGTATTTAACCTCAATGAGTGGCCAGCAGGTGCAATTGGAAGACTGGATGATTGCGTCCTTTGATGTTGATTATGGCCCAGAAGTTGGTGTTGGTGGATTGTGAGCTCAAACTCGGTAAAAATTCTGGATGAGTTCATGTATTTTTTTTGTAGTGGCAAAGTATACCGGGGGACTTGGAATCAAACTGAGGTGGCTATCAAGGTCCTCCAGAATGTCGCTGGTGTTACACCAAGTCTTGTGGTGGGTAATCAACACACATCTGGAATAATTTTACTCATCCATTGCATCGACAGTTGCTGCGAAAGGAAATTAATGTTTGTGTGCCTTCCTACTTGTGCATCAGAGACTTTAAGCTTCATTCATAGCTCTGGGTCACCCTCCGCCACCCAAATATTCTGCAGTTTCTAGGTGCAAATACATTGGATGACAGCCCATTTGTGGTGATGCCTTACATACCGCACAATTCCCGTCAGTTTCTAGATCAACACCCAACATTTGACCCAGTGTATATTGTGAGTGAATCCCAGTTCCAATTGGGTCTGAACACTCACAACAACCAGCTCCGTGATGTGTCCCTTGCTCTTCAATATTTGCACTCTCGAAAAATATGTCATGGTGACCTTAAAGGGGTGAGTAACAGATGAAGATTTTTAAGTGGTGTCATTGATGTCCTGTAATCAAGGTCAACATTCTCGTTGAACCATCTGGGAGGGCTCTCTTATGTGACTTTGGTCTGTCTCGCATCAAAGCTGATGCCACAAGTCGCACTGCACATACAGTCAATCCTGTAATTATAGGAAGCCGCAACTGGATGGCTCCGGAGCTCCTGGCTGGCTCACCTCCCAAAATGCCGTCCGATATCTATGCATTTGGAATGACACTTTTTGAGGTGCCCTTTCTCATCGTCCTTGTTGGAACATTTACTGACCACAAACACAGCTCTATAGTGATGAAACACCAATGGTCAACATTGCACATACAGACTTTATTGAGCTGGTCTTCCGGCATGGGGTCAGACCAGATCGGCCAGAGGTAGAAGATGTCCCAAAGTTGACTGACCCACTCTGGAATTTGGCAGAAAAATGTTGGCTTCAAGATCCCAAAGCACGGCCAACGGCAGGACAAATACATGCTCTGGTAGTGGATATCATATCAGAAATCTCAATGGATTCACCTGCAGAGGCCTCGATGCCCAGCCCAGGGGGTACAGAGATTAGCAATCCAAACCATAATCTCCCAGACAACAGTGTGCTATCGAACAAAGACCTTCTGGACAAGCTGTCATCCATGTCAGAATTGGCCAGTGTTCACCGTAGAGCAGGCCGATTCAAGGAGGCTGAAGAGCCCTACTTTGAGGTTGTCAAGAAACAGAAGCAGGTTTTGGGAGTGGACAATCCAGCTACCCTGACATCTATGCACCACTTGGCTCTTACCTTCGCCAAATTGGGAAAGTGGAAGGATGCCGAAGAGCTCTACTTCGAGGTTGTCAAGGAACGGAAGCAATTGTTGGGAGTGGACCATCCAGATACCCTGAAGTCTATGTCCGACTTGGCTGTTACTTACAACGAATTGCGGAAGTGGAAGGAGGGCGAAGAGCTCGGGTTGGAGGTTGTTAAGAAAGGGAGACAGGTTTTGGGAGTGGACCATCCAGATACCCTGCGGTCTATGTCCAGCTTGGCTGCTGCTTACAATGAATTGAAGAAGTTCAAGGAGGCTGAAGACCTCGGGTTGGAGGTTGTCAAGAAACGGAAACAGGTTTTGGGAGTGGACTATCCAAGGACCCTGACATCTATGCACAACTTGGCTGTTACTTACATCAACTTGGAAAAATGGAAGCAGGCCAAAGAGCTCTGCTTTGAGGTTGTTGAAAAACAGAAGCAGGTTTTGGGAGTGGACCATCCAGATACCCTGAGATCTATGCGCAGCTTGTTGACCACATACAAGGAGCTGGGCAAACAGAGAGATGCCCAGGCACTTTCTAAGACCATCGAAGATATTCACAAGGTGTGTTGAAATTTTTACCCGTGATGCAACACTATTAATCCAACCTCAATCATAGAGAGCCCAGGCCTCCACCTCGTGAGGTTTGGCGGTATCAGGGACATCCCTCAGCCCGAGCACAGTTGGAAGTTTCTTTTTTCTCGTTTCTGTATATGTCCCATTTATCATTGAGAGCAATGTCCATAGTTATGTCCCATATGAGTGATGGTTGAGAGGACACAAGATGTGCCTTCGCTTCGCTCCGGCGTGGACGGGTGACGATCAAGTGCGCATGAATTCAAATTATGGTGAATATAATTGCGTGGATATTTCAAAGACATCCATTGAGAGAATTACGCTCTACAAAATCACTTCTTTGGCGTGTAGAGTCGCAGAGGATTTGATAACGCGGCTCGTGTAGAAAATTTTCCCCGAAGGATTACACATGCTTAGTACATGTGTAACCACTCATCAGAGACTAACCAATAGCGCACGTTTGTGACTCCATGCTGCGCAAAACTCGGAACGCCGCAGTTGAGGTTGATACTTTTCATTTCTGTGTTCATTTCTGAATGGCCATAATTTGAATGGTGAGATCCGGTGTAAGCAAAGGGCACGCACCACTCCCCGGACCCTCCATGAACTTGATCAAATCTCGATAGTAAAAATGCAAATAAAATTATAGACAACATATCGGACCACGGGCTCGACAAGCTGCAGTTCAATGACAATTTGTGGTCGGCGCTGATACAGAGACAGCAGGCAATTCAACTGTGTTAGTAGTGTGCAGTACATTTATCATATACAAGTGGAGCGTACCTCAACGTGCTTACAGGGAGTCCGAGTCCGGTCCAAGTGCGGCTGCACGAGGTGCTGTGCTATCGCCCTCCAAGCGGCGATGGTCCGGGTATCGAGGGCGTGAAGCTTCAAGTTTTTATAGCACGGCATCGTCTTGAGTATGTCCTGACGTCCTAGCAGGCTTCCAACGAAGGTCTTTGTTGGTTTGAGGTCTGAACTTAATGTCTTTCAGGACCCGGGCTTTGTTGTCTTGTGGTGTCTTAGGATCTTGAACGTCTTGAGGCGTCTGGAAACTCTTTGAAGCCTAAATTTCTGGAGGTTTTGAGGGTTTGAGTCTTGAGATCTAGCGCATTCATGTATGGAGTATGGCAGAGTCCGGAGAGTCAAGTGGAGAACACCTGTCACGGATAGCGGTATTGTAGGAGCATGAGGCAAGATTTGAGTGAAGGCAGCGAGATAGAATGGGTGGTGTAGAGGTGGAGATGATGGGGAGTGCCAAAGAGAAAGGGGAGCAACAGACAACCTTCCTTTGAGCGGAGGTTGAACGGTGCAGGAAGACTTATGAGAAGCAAGTTGAAAGCCGTTACAACAGCTTGGATGTTGGTAGACTGCGAGTGGAGGATTGTGAGGAGTCTCGGATCCGTGACCATTTCAAACTCGTCACTTCACACAAACCTCACTCCCCCCGACCATATCAATATTTCATCCTGCATCCAGCAACTGGTCCTGAAAACGAAATTTAAAGCGGGATTGCGATAATCAATCTAAGTTCTCTCCCTTTCTAATGAATCCCGATTCCAAGAAGCACCGGATCAACAAGATGATTTGGGCTTGTTTGCCTAGTCACTAGTTTCTCTCCTGGGTGGGAAAAAGTCAGCAATGGAATGGGACACTTAAGGTATTACCTGAGAATTCTCAAGGTCTCCCATGAACCGGGGACCAGCAAGTTTTTTTTTCTGCGAAATCCGAGCTGTAGGAGTACATGTGCCAAATGTTTTTTTTGCCTGGGTGTCCTCCATCCTTCTGCGAAATTTCTGACAAGTTGAGATCGAGGATGCCGGAGATGCAAGTGCGTCTGCCGAGCCGGAGGGCGTCGAATCTCCTCGGCCGCGATTCATGCCATGCTCAATCTCATGCGACAAGTCACAAGTCATGCCAGTCACTTCCCCCATCCTTTATGTATCACGGGAGTTTTATGGAACTATCCCGATTAATTCGCTCGCTTCACGAAGCAACTGGCCGTCTTCACTTAATTCCTTCTGCAAGACGAGGACGTTCCTCTTATAGATTATGGATATGCGTGTAGGACGGAATGTGTTCTTGCCAAGTTCCAGCACAACAAGTATTGCACAGTCGTTTGTGTTACACTCTCACAAACCGCCCAGACCAGACACCATTCAACTCTGAATCAGAACAATATCAAATCAGTGAAATATATATATCTTACATAGTACATAGGGACGCCGTACGACATGAACGTAGAGTGTATGGTACATCGACGCATGTTGGGCGTGCGGGAGCATCGCGATTACATCCTCGAGAAAACAAAGCTGCCGGGGATGCATGACAATCGGCCCGCACTCCGCACTCCATCCCATCCAATCCCTCCGAGTCAGAGTCGTCACTAATCAAGAACGGTGCCGACACCGGTGCGGGTCGTCCCCTCATTTTCATCCGACACCACCGCCCAAATAAATAAATGATAAAAGGCCGAAAGGCAACAATGAATCGAAGCCCCCGAAGTGGAAATGTCGAAGAAGAAATCCAACAGAGCGCGAGGCGTTGACCTGGAGATCATGCGCTCCGCCAAAAGACAAGAAAAAAAAAAGACCCATAGAAAGAAGAGAAAAAAAAAAAAGGGAAGGAAAACAGACGCAAGACGGAAGGGCCAGATCATCCTGCCTCCGACCCTCCGCAGGCAAAACCGCCCTGTCAGAAAGAGGAAAGGAGAAAAAGCCAGAGAAGGTGCGAAAGCAATAGATACCCCCCATGCGCATAGCGACGATGGACAGCGTCATCGTAGACACCATAGACAGACAGCTTGTGCGCAGCATCTGAGGACGCAAACGTCGGGTCGAGGAGATGGGAGGAAGAAGGAAGGGAAAGATATCAAAAAGACAGAGCGAGCGACGAGCGAAAGGGGGATTCCCAAACGACTCCGCAGATGCACACAGAAACGCGCACGCGCACCCGGAGCCCCCCGGAAAAAACAAAAAAAAAGAAGAAGGCTGAATGCAAAAAATCAAGTCAAAAAAGCACTCACCCCCTCTTGACCCTCTCCACCGCTCATACCGTGCCCAGCTCAATAAGCCCCTTACCTCCCGCCCGCCTTCCACACGCACGGCGCGCGAGAGACCCCAACGTTTTGAAAGCAACTCGAAGGTTCATAATGCCATGGTTGAGTTGGCGTACATTGTAAATAAACAAACAGATTACTCGAAAAATTGTCAGCGCGGACGCCGAAAAATTGATCAAGTGTCGAATTTCCTTCATGTCCGCAATTAATGGTCCTCAGTCAAGCAAGAGGTGCCCCAGCCAGCACTGGGTAAGATGTAGTCATTCGGTGTGGTATTTGGCGGTGACTTCCGAAGATTCAAAACTTTGTCCGCTGAACAGGCAAGAACTTTGAGTGGGCAACGGCGCAGGATATACGCTACGACTTACCGAGCCAGGTGTTTACTGTCTCGATATCCTCCTCTAGCTGAATGCAAATGCTGCAAGATCGCGTTCCACATGAGCCGAGCACAGCGGGCATGCGTTTGCCATGGCCTGGTCAGCTGGGGCGAGCTTGGGCGCCTCTACTGCTGTCGTCTCTCGCGCTGGCCATGAGACCATCTGAGCCGCTAGCCTTGTGATATGGTTTTGGAACCATCCTACGGGCACATCACGCGGAGAGCTCCTTGCAGTGTTGGTGCACTATTCCTACATTGGATACGATGGTTCTTGGCTATCCACCAAACAAATTTTTTGTTAGTTCTCGTATGATGAAAGTGAGGTTCCACCATAGGATCTTCATATCCTCCGAGGGGGAATATACAGCGATCATGGGGGGCGGTATATTGTATGCGACAATATCCCTCACAAGGACACCACAAAGTCTATGAAATTCGTAAAGTCTGTGGGCGTCCTCCCAAGTCAGAAGTCGCATTTCGGCGAATACCGGAGTAGGAAACAGAGGGCACTTCAAGGTTGACAGCGCCGCCTTTCGAGCCAGATTGGGGAGATCGCAGAGCCGCGCGAGTGACGAACAAGCGGTGCGGCTGAGCGTCGATGAGGGTGGGATTATCCAACATCCGTTCAATCAAACGCTGCACGCATATGAACTGATATTTGTGCGCCGCCTCGTGGACCGCAACAAGTCCATCCAGATCCTCGACTCCAAGCGTATATTGTTCCGGGGACCGCGCCGGGTACGCAGGGCAAAGGAGCCGGTAGAGCGCCGATTCGGGCTCGGGGAGAACTAAGATGGGCTTTCCATCTCGGAGCAGCGCGGTTGGGTCGCCATCGCTGCCAGCAACTGAGAACATGGCGTCAAAACAATCGGATGCGAACTTCAGGATTTCCCGGTGAACATGGAAATCGACGCCATCGCTGGACCGCAAAATGAAATCCGGGGGATGGCTATCAGTGAGTGTGTCTGCGGCTCCAGAGAAGGGTGCGAGGGCGTCTTTAATGGGGGTAGGCTTGTCGGACATGAGAGCCAGAAGGAAGCTGCCCGAGGCAACGTGGCGTGGCGATGCTGATTGAGCGCTTGTTATAATTAGACGCCAGTAGCCTGAGATTGGTGGACTTCGTGGCCGAACGAGAGAGAGAACCACCAGGACGCCTACTGTAACGGATGTGACAGTCACTCCGTCCCCGCCTCGCATATTATTTTATTTCTGTTATTTTCGTTGCTAACCACATTCCTTTTATTTCTAGTTTCCTTTGACGCATTCGTCGCGTCCCAACATTCCTTCAACTCTGTTTCCGTTCGTGAAGTGCATCATTGATGAGATCATAATTAGCACTGCCACCCCCTACTCGTATATAAAGCCGCTGTCGTATTTACGGTTCTTTGGGTGAATCTTACACTTACAACAGCCATTTGTGTTTGCTTTGCCCAATCTCTCGTGTGGCGGATCTCGCTTCCCCGCACATCCGTCACACCTACCTACACCACTTTGCACAGAGAACAAGGCAGTTAAAATCGGTCCAACGCGCTTCAAAAACAGTCCAGCACCGTGACGCTTCAAAATAAGTTCAACACGACTTTAGAATGTCCAACGCGGAATTTGCCTATGTTGGCCATGACTTTCAGGTACTGTACTATTAAATTCAATTCGTCAAGGGGTGTGACGCGTGACCCGAAATAGCATTTCGTCAATTCGTCAAAGGGTCCCCAGCAGCGTGACAACCCCCAAAATTTCGTCAAGCCCCGGAAATGTTCCATGGGTTGCAAGGCATGTCGAATAACCATTTGGATGACTAGGAATCATCTGAGAAATTTATTTGAGCAAATCTGCTGATGAACAGGAAAAAATCCATTTTTCACTGTTGAACTTGGGTTGAATTTGGTCTGAAGCACGATGTTTGTGAGGTTTGAAACAAGAAACCTTGAGAATGGCGAGAAAATTGTAGGGAGAGTAAGGAAACTTGCTCAGAGCAGCCCTGAACGAACCGAAATTTTTGCACTGACCGTGACGAAAAGTATATTCGTCAAGAGCCTCCGTGACGCGTGACAAGGTTCCAAAATTCATCACGTCAAGCACCCCGTGACGCGTGACTGACGAATTGATTTTAATAGTACAGTAATCCCTTTCACATCCTTAATCCGGGGGTTGCGCCGGAAATTATATACCATTCCCTGCTGTTACCAATATTCCTGTTGGAGATCCAAGCTTGACCATGTGGTTCATATGGTATTTGTTATGGCTCCATGTGCTTGCCATCTGTTGCCATGCCTCCGTAGTATTTCATTTGATATTCCTTATCTATTTGATATTCACTGTACATATAAAGGTAGCCTAGTTGTAGTACAAAACCCCACTGGTTTGTAACCCACTGCACTACCTTGCAATTATTATCCTGCTGGGAAGTCCTGTCCAGAGCCAAATTCTACAATTCCCCTCCAGCCCATGCACAATTTTGACTGACGTTTGGGAGATGTTCGGCCTGCAGAATCCAAACTTCAAACCATTGTCAATGGCACACCTCAAATTTCAAACCGTTTTCAAAAGGCTTTGTTATGTATATGAACTCGAGTAGAGGTTTGGAACGCAGTCTGACTAGTACACAGCAAAAGGGTTGTGCAAAAGAATTGGTGCTTTGGCGCAGCTGGAATCGGCGAGCCTGTTATTGGTTGTACAACGTGCAATGACCCCCAACAAGGATATAATTTTAGGAGCTAAGAAGGTTTGTTATTAATACATGGTTGAACTAAAAAAAGCCTTCATCATGGGCACGGATTATTTTACCCA
The DNA here is from genome assembly GCA_029378395.1 of Mycena leptocephala. Lineage (NCBI taxonomy): Eukaryota > Fungi > Basidiomycota > Agaricomycetes > Agaricales > Mycenaceae > Mycena > Mycena leptocephala. Next base: position 153,644 of record JARJLF010000322.1, on the reverse strand, counting down.
GGTACTCAGGATCAGTGTGCGCATTACGATCTTCACTAGTATAAGCTTTAGAACCCTTGCCTCCGGCACAGCCCGCGCGCTGTGCTTGCGGCCGTCTGTCCAGCAGGTCCACACCTTAGATCCCTGATTTGTCTCTGTGCCCACGAAATCTAACCTGTCGAAAGCGCTAATTCACCCCACACAGGACCTGTCGGCGCTGTTCACTGATTAAAATTTAGAAACAGAAAAATGACTGGTGCAAATCGCGATCCGCACCCCCCAATTCAACTTGGCTTTTCATCAATGCTCATATATGCGAGCGGCGTTCGAAAATTTCATCGGCTTCCACCTTATCAAGGTTTGTGCATCCCGCATCCCTGCTCTCGCTCTCGATCTCCAGTCCAACCCAATCAATCCGAGTTCCCACGATTTTGCGGCTCTGTTCCAAATTGAAAGAACCAACCCATGCTGTCCAACCCCTGTGATCATAACCTCCATGTAGTGCTGTCCAAATACGGATACGATACATTTACCGTATTGTATTCATATCCATATCATATTCACATTCACCTTCCCGGCTCCGTATCGTAGTTGTAGTCTATCGTATTCATATTTTGGGGCCGAATATGAATATATTCTCGGGACGCGTTGCAGGGAAAACAAGTTCTGAAGCTTTGACGGTAGATGTTATGTACTGCATGTATCCAACATTTACAATGAGCCTGGGAAGGCAGGATATCGATCGGCGGCAAGTTTCAACAGAGATTACAACATTTTGATCGCACCAAATGTTTCAATGTCCGACAGATCCCAAAGCCGCGGAGAAGCGAATCAAAACTGATTTTAAGCCCAGATGATACACATCGACTCGCTGATGGGGCCCGCCAATCAATAGCGCACAGCTCTCCGCCAGTCTGCGCCCTGCCGTTCGTCGAAGTCCTCGCACCCCCTACGCCGGTGAGGTTCAGATGACCTAGTAAATCTGCGTGGAACCTACAAAGCTGTTGCTGTTGTCCTCATTGCGTGTGCGGCTGGCGGCGATCGCGTGGGCGAGCATCCTCGTGTCTGCCGTAAACTGTTTGATTGATATGTTGAGTTGTATCTAGGGAATCAGCAGCCACGGTCAGATGGCAGTTCCTTGATAGTCGTGGCGTGTTTCACCACCTCGCTTTCCCTCTCTCCTCCCCCCACCATGGCTCTGGAGGCAGCCTTACATGTCGTGATGGGGGAAGTTCCTGTTCCAGGACTCTCCTCCGCATTCAGACTCTTCACATTCATTGTCTCTTCTGTTGAGGCAACACGAGAAAGCAAGAAACAGCTCCAAGTTTTGGCGAAGGGTGTCGGAGAGCTTCTGTCCACATTGAACTCAGAGATCAGGGAATCAAGAATCGTGGCAGTGAATTGTGTAAAACCACTCGCGGAATTAGAGAAGTGAGAATTGCATCTGGTGGGATTGTATTGCGAATTCAACTCATCTTCTACCACAGCCTACTGCAAGATATTCACCGATTTATTCAAAAGGAGCGAGACAAGTCTTTCCTGAAGTCACTCTTTAACAAGGATCCGCGGATCAACCAGATAGAATCATTCTACCAACGCATCGGATTCACTGTCAATGCATTCCATGTGAGCCTTGTCATACTCTGTCACTGTCAGGATAGCGTTATGTATATCTTACCAGATCTCGGGACTGCTGAACATGCAGAGTATGCTCAAGAACAATGAGACTGCACGGATTGAAGATGCGAGTATGCTGAATGCCCGGTTGAGAGGTCTCGAACGGAATCAGGATGATCTTCGAACTGTACTAGGTTCGTGAACTCCATAACATGTTTCAACAGCCTCACTTCATTTGGATACCACAGAAATCAACCACAGCAACATGCTTGCCATGATGGCTTCCCTTCAACGGAGGCTCAATGTTGCACCCAACAATGACCAGGAGCAAACCTTTTATTCACACACACTCCAGTATTTAACCTCAATGAGTGGCCAGCAGGTGCAATTGGAAGACTGGATGATTGCATCCTTTGATGTTGATTATGGCCCAGAGGTTGGCATTGGCGGATTGTGAGCTCAAACTCGGTAAAAATTCCGTATGAGTTTATATTTTCCCTTTCCAGTGGCAAAGTATACCGGGGGACTTGGAATCAAACGGAAGTGGCTATCAAGGTCCTCCAGAACGTTGCTGGTGTTACACCAAGTCTTGTGGTGGGTAATTGACACACATTTGGAATAATTTTACCCATTCATTGCATCGGCAGTTACTGCGAAAGGAAATCGATGTTTGTGTGCCTTGCTACTTGTACCTCAGATAGTTTAAGCTTCCTTCACAGCTCTGGGTCACACTCCGCCACCCAAATATCCTACAGTTTCTAGGTGCAAATACATTGGATGACAGCCCATTTATAGTGATGCCTTACATCCCATACAATGCCCGTCAGTTTCTGGATCAACACCCATCATTTGACCCAGTGTATATTGTGAGTGAATCCCAGTTCATTTTGGAGCTGAATATTCACAACACCCAGCTCCGTGACGTGTCTCTTGCACTTCAATATTTGCATTCTCGAAAAATATGTCATGGCGACCTTAAAGGGGTAAGTAACAGATGAAGATTTCGAAGTGGTGTGTCACTGAGGTCCTGTGATTCAGGTCAACATTCTCGTTGAACAATCCAGGAGAGCTCTCTTATGTGACTTTGGTCTGTCTCGCATCAAAGCTGATGCCACAAGTCGCACTGCACATACAGTCAATCCTGTAATTGTAGGAAGCCGCAACTGGATGGCTCCGGAGCTCCTGGCTGGCTCACCTCCCAAAAGGCCGTCAGACATCCATGCATTTGGAATGACACTTTTTGAGGTGCCCTTTTCTCATCATCCTTGTTGGAACATTTACTGACCACAAACACAGCTCTATAGTGATGAAACACCACTGGTCAACCTTGCACATACAGACTTTATTGAGCTGGTCTTCCGGCTGGGAGTCAGGCCAGACCGGCCGGAGATAGACGATGTCCCAAAGTTGACTGATCCACTCTGGAATTTGGCAGAAAAATGTTGGCTTCAAGATGCCAAAGCACGGCCAACAGCCGGACAAATACATGCTCTGGTAGTGGATATCGTATCAAAAATCTCAATGGATTCACCTGGAGAGGCCTTGATGAACAGTCCACAGGGTACAGAGATTAGCAATCCAAACCACAATCCTCCTGACAACAGTGTGTCATCGAACAAAGACCTTCTGGACAAGCTATCATCCATGTCAGAATGGGCCAGTGCTCACCATCAAGCAGGCCGGTTTAAGGAGGCTGAACAGCTCAGGTTGGAGATCTTTGAGAAACGAAGGCAGGTTTGGGGAGAGGATGATCTAGATACCCTGCAGGCTATGCAAAGCTTGGCTGCCACTTACAGCAAATCGGGGAAGTGGAAGGAGGCGGAAGAGCTCGGGTTGGAGGTTGTCAAGAAACAGAAGCAGGTTTTGAGAGTGGACCATCCAGCTACCCTAATATCTATGCAGAACTTGGCTGCTACTTACAGCCACTTGGGAAAGTGGAAGGAGGCCGAAGAGCTCTACTCCGAGGTTGCCAAGGAACGGAAACAGGTCTTAGGAGTAGACCATCCATATACCATGATGTCTATGCATGCCTTGGCTGCGACTTACCATGAATCAGGTAAGCTGAAGGAGGCTGAAGAGCTGGGGTTGGAGGTTGTCAAGAAACGGAAACAGGTTGTGGGAGTGGACCATCCAGATACCCTACTGTCTATGCACAACTTGGCCATTACTTACACTGAATTGAAGAAGTGGAAGGAGGCTGAACAGCTGGGGTTGGAGGTTGTCAAGAAACGGAAACAGGTTTTGGGGGTGGACCATCCAGATACCCTGTTGGCTATGGGCAACTTGGCTTCTGCTCACAGCAGAAGGAGGAAGGGGAAGGAGGCTGAAGAGCTGGAGTTGGAGGTTGTCAATAAACGGAAACAGGTTTTGGGAGTGGACCATCCAGATACCCTGCTGGCTATGGGCAACTTGGCTTCTACTTATAGCAGAAGGGGGAAGGCGGAGGAGGCTGAAGAGCTCTACTTTGAGGTTGTCAGGAAACGAAAGCAGGTTTTGGGAGTAGACCATCCAGATACCCTGATGTCTATGCACAACTTGGCTTTTACCTACAGCAAATTGGGGAAGTGGAAGGAGGCAGAAGAGCTCGGATTGGAGGTTGTCACGAAAAAAAAGGAGGTTTTGGGAGCTGATCATCCAGATACCCTGCTGACTATGGACAACTTGGCGAGCATATACAAGAAGCTGGGCAAACAAAAAGATGCCAAGGCACTTTCCAAGACCATTGAAGGGATTCGAAAGGTGTGTTGAAATTTTTACCCGCAATGCAACGTCATTAATCCATTCTCAGTCACAGAGAGCCCAGGCCTCCACTTCATGAGGTCTTTCAGTGTGGTATCCGGGACATCCTTCAGCCCGAGCACCGTTGGAAGTTTCCGTACATGTCTCATATATCATTGCGAGTCAATATCTTGTCATGTGCCATATGAATTTGATAGATGGTGAATATTGAGCTCGCGCTGGTTTTTACACGTCGAGTCGGAATAAAGCAGAGCCTGGCGCAGACCATGGATGGCCGTATTGATGTTATGCTTATAATGTGATGTGTTAGGAGAACACCGGTGAGGGCTCGCTAAGCAGTTGTTGCGTTGTTGCTTTTGGATCTTGAACTCACCTTGGTTGATATGCGCTGAGTTGAGCAACAATACTGAAGCAGCTCGACAACGTTAGTGCGATGATGCCCGTAGCCACACTGAACCGATTCTTCTGCGCTGATCCTATCCTGGACCACACTGCCAGCCAAAACAAAGAAACAAAAAAAACCTGGCCTACTGGCATCTCACGCCGAGATTTTGTCGAGATTTAAGGTCTGTCAAAAACCGTTGCTTATACTGAGGCCGTTGGTGTTACCGGGACCACCCCCGTACGTCCTTCTCGTTCTTGACCTCAATTAGTCCAAACTCACCAGCCGGAATCATTCAATGCAGTGCACGAACATCGACCAATCCGCCACTGCATTCGGCGGAGGAGAGCTTCCCGACGTGACTTGCCTTCTGTAAGCGATTTGGGTCGCATCGCAGGTGGCTGGATTTGACCTCAATACTAGGCATTGAAATTGAAGTGCAGCACTGGAGCTTCGCCGTTCGAGGTGAGCTCCTCACAATCCTCCACTCCACTCAATTGTTCCGAGTTTCTCTTATATGACTTCATTCGCAGTGCACAAACACCCAAGCCGTTGCGACAGCTTTCAACCTGCCTCTCATAAGTCTTCCCCCACGCATAATTAATTCACAGGGCCTTTTTATGATGTGTATCCTATTTGAGTATTAGGTCCTAGCCAACTTTTGTGTTTGCTTTGCGTGACGATGTATATTGTAGACATTTTTGAACAAATAGACGCATCGGGAGGACAAACGAGATCGAGTCGGTTGCACTTGCAACGCGTCGCTCCCGTCCCGGGAGGCCACTTCTACGAATTATAGAGTACTCGACACCCCACGACATAAATATCTCGTCCAGCAGCTGGTCCTAAAAACCAAATTTAAAGCGGGATGGCGATAATCGAGTTCTAAGTTTTCTTCCAGATGGATCCAAGAAACACGGTAAACAAGAACTTTTGGGCTTGTTAGCCTAGTTACCAGTTTTTCTCCTGAATGAAAAAAAGCTAGCCGAGATGCCAATAGAATGGTCAGTCAAGACGCTACCCGAGGAAAATTAAACTCCGGATTGGGGCACACCGCAACACAAAGAGTCGGACTTGACTGTGGGCAACGAACAAATATAATATTTTTTCTGCGAAATCCGAGCTGTAGGACTAATGTGGCAGTGCCAAGTGGCGTTTTGCGTCGGTGTTCTCCATCCCTCTGCAAAAATTCTGACAAGCTGGCATCGACCGGGTACTGGAGAGAGATGCAAGTCTTCTTGTTGCGAACTGGTTGCAAACTTCTCGTCTGACGAGCCGGAGGACGAATCTGGATCCGGCATGCTCCTCTCATGTGGCAAGTCACTTCCCGTCTGCGAGTTTTATGGAACTGACCGGATTAGTTCGCTCACTTGCAAAACCAACCGGATTTGCCTTCGTCGTCGTATTTGTCTTCACATACTTAATTCCTGGTGCAAGACGAGGACGTTCCTCCAATAGATATGCACGTATAATAATATATTCTTGCCAAGTTCCAACACAACATGAATTGCAGTTTTCCCCAGCCTCTCACAAACCGCTCAAACACCGTTCAACTCTGAATCAGAACAGCATATTCAAAAGAACCACTCGCAAAATATCATACATAGGCACGTCGTATGTACGATATGGACATAGTATGGTGTATGGTCCGACGCGTGCGGGGTATAGTACATGCGGGAACGCGACACTGGTATCGGTATCTCCACCTCCCGGTTGGATGCTCGAGAAACCAAAGATGCGACGAGGAGCACGACAAGCGGCCCGCGCCCACCATCGCTGAGCCCCTGAGATGCAGACGCACACCATCGTCACTAATCAAGAGCGACGCCGACACCCCAATCCGATACCACCGCCTCGGAAAACACATCTCCCCACACCCAAATAAAGAGGCCAAAAGAAATAGACGTAAGGTGCGCCCAAAATTTCAAAAAAGAAATCGAGCCAAGAGAGCGCAAGGCGTTGCGTATACCTCCCACACGAGTATGATATCCCCCTCCCAAACAGCAGGAAAGGGGAAGAATCGGAAACGCGCCAAAGAATTAGGTAGACTAAGAAAAGCAAAAATGAAATAGCCGCCCTATAAGCGCCCACCAGCCGCGGGGTAGAGCAGAAGGAAGGAAAGAAGGACCCGACAACGTCGAGTCGAGTGGAGGGTAGAAGGGAAGAAAGAAAGTATAGAAAGAGGAAAACCGGCAGGGTGAGCGAGCGAGCGAATGGGGGATCCACAGAGCAGACACAGGTGCTCACAGAAAACGCACACCTGCACCCCATCTGCCCAACCCCCGAAACCAAGAGGAATCACAATCAAAAACAAGAAAAAGAAAAGCACTCACCGCTCTTCGACCCTCCGCCTTTGATACCACGCCCACCGTTACTATCTGAGTAGGAATTGTTGTTCCCCGCACGTGCGTTAGAGGAAGAAGACGCAGACGAGTCCCGACATGTAGCGAGAAAAGCGTTGGCCAGTCGCACCACCCCCGCCCGGCGCACGTCGAGCGTCAGTGCGGTAAAGGCAAAAGGTGTAGCTACCCCCGTGCGTTCCAGCTCGGTGCACACGGTGCCGACGAGCCGGGCTGCATCCGCTAGTCCGAGCATCGCACCGCGCACCGGCGAGAGGAGACTGTAGGCGGCTGGATCGGGCCTCCGAAAGGGTAGTGGGGGTCTTTGGAGTTGGTGGATGAGGTGGAGGATAGTCCGAGCAGGGGTGGAAGAAGAATGGGCCCAAGGCACATGCAGATCGTCGGGGAGCGTGGCCATGGTAGGGAGGAAGCCGACGGCGCCGTAGCCCGCTTCTCCCGGTACGCTTGCTCCCCCTGGCCCGCCGACGCTCCGCGAGCGCGCAAGGTTGTGCACGCCAAACTCGTCGACGGGGGTGCGCATGGTGGGCGAGCGAGCCGGTGAGGAGGGCGCTGGAGAAGGCGGGGAGGGGTGCGGTATTGGTGGAGAGTGTTGGCGGGGGCCTGTGTTTTGCTGTAGAGGGGGTGGACGCTGTGCGGGCGCGCGAGAATAGGGAGGGCATCTCTTGTTTTGGTTACTCCTGCTTGCAAGTAAAGTATAAGAGCATTGAAGACGGAGTGATGCAGGAGTCGCATGCAAGCCTTCCTCTCTCTTCACTTCTCCCTAGTCGATCCCTAACCAGGTCTCTATAAATCTCTTCTTGATTGAAAGTGTTTTCTTGTGGAAGGGTGAGAAGAAGGCGTCAGTATCAGTGTTGCAAGATAATGAAAAGGGTTATTGATTATAAGCCCTTATCTTAAAGTAAGATAAGCCCTTAACATCAGCGCGAGAGCTTGATAAGGGCTTTATAAATACTCGACAGAAGACACACGTTCAATCTCGCCAGACAACCGCTTCGCGATAAATACATCCACGCGTGCCCAGTAGTCATGGCCGACGAGGATACCCTGTTGCCAGTACACTACGTAGGGATTGAGCACCATGATCACGAAGCGCTGATCGTCTGAGGGCCATCCTCGCGGGATTCGCCGTCACTCAATTGTGAAGGCGCCCGCAAAATAATCAGTGCGGCCAGCGACCTGCAAACCACTAGCAAATGGGTGCAAGCACTCATGTGCCTGGTCGAGTTCAGCGCCAGATGGATGAGTTCCAGGAGTTCGGTCAGCTTGGACCAGCGCCAGAAGGACTCGTCCTCGGATTTATCACCAAGTTGCAGCTCGGCGAAAATCTCGAGGTGCGTGATATGCACGCGCAATCGCCGCCAGCCGCACACGCAATCAGGAGTCGGAATTCAGGACAACAGCGACAGCTTGTAGGTTCCACGCAGATATACTAGGTGTCATCCGACCCTCACCGGCCTCGGGAGTACGAGGACTTCGCAGATCCCTGGTGGCCGTGTGGAGGACGAACGGCATGGCGGCAGAGCTGTGTGCTATTAATTGCCAAGCCCAATCAGCGAATCAATGCGTATCATTATGATTTAGACTATACGGGTACCTGTCTGTATGGCCAGGAATAAAATAATCAATCATTGTGGTAAGAAAATACTTGAAAAAAAGACCCATAATTTTATATAGTTCACCGCAATGTTGGGCTCTCAATGTGCGGTGCAAGTTGGCCATTTCGAGCAATTTTAGCTGAAAATGGTCGAGATCGCATAATTTTGGACCATCTTTGCATACAAGATGATTTTCAACACTTGATTTTTCAGAAAACCGCGATTTAATTATTCGATTCATAGATTTTATTTGGAGAGATTCGAAGCAGAAATGGGCTCAAACGTTTTTGAGGGGGGCCTTATTTTTTGCCGCCACTGTAGTAATATGTAAATATTAGGAATTGGAGCTTCAACGGGCTAGATTTCGTGAAGATTCGCATGATTCGCATCACAGCATGGTGGGCAGCTTCTCAAATTTTGTGACAGTCTTGTATGGGCTGACTCGCGGCCGTCCGCTGGAGCTGAAATTATTTGTTTACTGTACTCACTGCGTTCCAACCCCTTGTAGACAGAGGGTCTGTCTATCCCTGTAGACAAAGGGTAGACGAACCCCTTTGTCTACGTATGTCTACATCATGTAGACACGGCTCGTCTACATATGTCTACATATGTCTACCTCGGTCCATGTACGTAGACCGACATAGACCAATGTAGACAAATCACCTTGCTTTAGCTAGGTCTCCCTACCTGACAATTAATTTCTCCGAAACCTGCAAGGAACAAATGAGACCAAACTTAGGATATCACTGAACCTCGAAACCTAGCCGAAACCTGCAAGGAACAAACAGATCCAAACAATAGCATATCTCTGATCCTCGAAACTCGAAACCTGCAGGGAACAAATAGAACCAAACCTGCCGTAGCACTGAACAAAAAGTGTTTTAAAAATTAAAACCTTTGAATTTTGTTCGGACGTTTCCGACCACTCTCGAGGCTCTGCTTTTTGACACTGACTGCCAGTCAACGATGGTACAGCTTGGGCACAGCACCGGGGCGCGGAGCGCCCCCGTTGCACTCTTGTAAAGCAAGGTCCAGGCTCATCTACATATGTCTACATATGTCTACCTCAGTCCATGTACGTAGACCGACATAGACCAATGTAGACAAATGTACATATACCTCGCCCAATTCTGCGGAACTGGGTACATAAACTCAATGCAGAATGGGAGTGAACAGCATTATGAAGTTGACCGAGGTATGTCTACGTGCATCTACGCTATAGACGCACGTAGACATACGTAGCCGGCGGGTAGACGGACCGTGTCTACGCCGCATAGCCGGACGTAGCCGCACTTCCACCGACATAACGGCGTACACAGATGTAGCCGGACGTAGACGAAGATCGACACATGTAGCCGCACGTAGACAGACGTAAACCAACGTACACCGGGGTGCGTCTACGTTGGGTGGGAACGCAGTGACTGAGTTACAAGTTGCTAGTGAAGCGTGGACTGCGAGTCGTCTAGCGTGTGCAGTCAGAATTAAATTATTAGTCTATCATCGATGCATTGGGTCGCAGGAAGCGAAGGTAGATGCCAGATGGACTCCGGACACACGACCACAATCAGATGCAGACGGGGTCTGCCCTATAAGCAGATAGATAAGCGGATATTAGATAGAGATAGATGGAAGAAGCCAGACGGACGCGATCTGCCAAGATCAAGCTCAAGATTAGGCAAATTTACAATACATCTATAATTGGGTTTGGGCTTGCTTGGATTCCAATTGCACGTATCGAAGCGAACTTGAACTGGATGCAGAAGACGATATTGGTTTGGTTTGAGAATTTATAGTAGAGAAGCTTATCTGCGCCTTCTTTCACTAGCACTTTTTTTTTCTTTTGAAAGCCTATCTGCGCCAACCCGATTCCCGAAGCGACCAAGTCCGGAATCCAGAGTGGTGGCGTCGACACGACGTCTATCACGATCGGTGGTGGACCTACTTGCCCAAATCCCAATACAGAAGAAATTAAATAGACCACTAGGTGGTGCGGCGCTCGAAGTTTTTGTTTTTTAAGTGCGTTTGGGTCAGTGAGTTTGAGGGAGGGCAGAGAGCAGCGAAACGCAGAAGCAGAAGGGCAGGAGCACGAGCAAAGACGCGGAGACCCAGGACAGTGGGATGGGCGGGATGGGCAAAACATTGCCATCGACGTCGTGAAGCGCACATAGGCATACTAGTTGCAATTTGACAAGGATCGCATGTGTTAATGGGACAAATTAATATGGATCCACATCGGCTCAGTCTCTTATAAACAGACGCTACAACAATTTTTGTCCTCGTCCCTCGCTTTGTTGTAGCACCCAGTCCTTGTTTCTGAATTGCTCAGATCATCCTGTATCATGACTGGCCCGCTGGACTCAACTTACGGGGCCTGGTTTATTTCCTTGTTCCTTGAGACCATTCTCTATGGCATGGGTATACTTCAGGCCTGGCTATATTTCCACTGGTATCCCGCGGATGGTTGGTCGACTAAGTTAAGTGTAAGCCCATCCAAATGACCTTCGACGTGATTGAAAACTGAAATGTTGCGGTCTAGGTGCTTCTTGTCACGTAGGTGGTTTTCCAATGCAACGGTCGTCTTCAATTCGTCAAAAACGTCAGTACTTTGGAAACGGTCCAAATCGTCTTTTTCTTCGCATCGTCGTACTCCCGATTCGTCGACCATTTTGGAGTTCTTCAAACGGATATAATCTGGTAAGTCTTCGGAAACCACTGCAGATTCTTGCGCTGAATTTAACCAGGCAGGATTCGGTGCGACTCTCCAATAAACTCTGCTAGACCTAACAACCCTTACGAGAATAGCTCCAACTCCTTGCCAATGTATGTTACCTTTTCTGGTCCATATTGACTCTGCTCATGAGTCGCCAAAAGTATCTATCCGCATTCGCAGTTCAAATGTACCGGCTTTGCCAGTCATCGCCGGCTCGGGCTGACTTTCACCTAGATATTTCGCGAATCGCATACGCATTTGTAGGTCTCTCTTCGCATGTCGAGCCCTAAAATGACACATTCTCTCCCAGTGATGACGAGATTCAACACGAACTGGCTCGCGAAGTTGGGTCTCTGGATCATCGTGCGTTCATCCCCCATCTACGGGCCATTTGTATTTATAATCCCAGTTTCTCCTGACCCTCGCACAACTAGGTAAGCCTATAGCCTAGCAACCCGACGCGATGTTGAGATACAGGACCCAAGCTTCGGGGCTAGCTCAAACTATACTGACGTGAGTCCTTGAATAGGATCCTATTTTCAACATATGCTGATTGACATGCAGCGCCAAGCTCGGTTCCTTTCTAAAACTTGAACAAACCAAGGCAAGTACAGCTCTCCGACCTGCGAAAAATAGTATTCATCGACCGTAGGCGATCAGTACCCTTCAATGCGCGGCCGCACTCATGTGCGATATTCTGATCACTCTTTATCTCTGTGTTGTACTTCACAATGCAAAAACTGGCATCGAATCGTCCGTCTTATCCATATTTATTCAGGATTGTCGACGCTGACCCAGCCTCTACATGCGTCTCCCAGTACAAACTCCATGCTAGACACGTTGATAGTGAACGCCATCAACCGGGGTATGCTTACCGCGCTTGCCTCCGCATTTACCATGGTCCTGGCAGGTCTCTTCTCGATTCATTAACGCAGAGCTCTCATTATCCCTCCCTGAAAGTTTGTGGCAATGCCGGGGACCTTATACTTCTTTCTCAGTCTTGCATTGAGCAGTAAACGTACGTTAATCTGGGTCTCATACTCTATTTCTGAATCTAACGCGTCTTTCATAGTTTATATGAATAGTATGTTCGCGAGGTAGGCAGCTTGATTCTCTCACGTTTGGCCGATTGAATTATCCTTACAGCCTGAACTCCCGTCAACACATTCGGACGAAAGGCGCAGCCACTTGGAATTCACTGGACACGGAAGGGATAGCTTTACCTACGACGAGCAGAGCCAGCCGTGAGGTCCCTCCTGTCGTGTCGAACGTTCGTTTCGACGCAGCCTCTCCGTCTTCAGTGAGTTTTCCACCCAATTCTATAGTAGCCGGCTAACTTCTTCGAGGAATTCGACGCAAAGCATGGCGCTTCGGGACATCCGTAGTTAACCAATCCAGACGAATCGTAGAGTCTTTTAACACTTGTCGTTGATTCGTAGCTCCCACGGAGAATCGCAATAAAAACATGGAGATTTCATAACGGGCAACATGCCGTGCCAGGACTACACAGGAAAACACTTTTCCAACTCCCTGATAGCATCCTCAGGATTCTCCCAAACCAGCTGCGAATGGGAAGATCAGTTGGGAAACATTGTAGTGTACGAGACGCACGAAATGATTGGCTCCCTCGATGACTTTGGAATTGATTGCTAGCTCTGGCGTGTTCGCCGCGCGCGACTTGTCTTCAAGAAACCAGGCCGCGTAGATGATATTCCAAGGTTCTGCACTGCCGTATAGGTTCCAGAACTTGGCGCCGCTCCACGCGCCTCGCAACGCTGGATCGAAGAGAGCCTTGTGGGTCTGCGCGAAGACGGGGCCCTGGAACGGAGGAAGCCCAATGATATTGTCGTACTTATCGGCTGGAGCCAAATCGGCGATAGAGACAAGCACTCCAGGCTCGAGGGCCTCGATGGTGGCGGCTTGAGCGGGTCGGTGTTGTTATACGTGAGATGGTCCAGGTTGTGGGTGGAGAGATCACCGTGGATGAAATAGCTCGAGACCCATTTCACGAACGCGGGCCCACGGACCTCGGGAGGGATATCCGGGTCGGTGTGCGGCATAAGCCTACCGGCGGGATCCGGCAACCCAAGAGCCAGCGAGGGGGGCTCTACAGAAGCGTAAGATATGGTGAGAATATTGAGCTTAAACACGAACGCAAGAGGACCACGGTATGAACCAAGCTCGAAAGCCGTGCTTTGGTGTCGGCAGGCAGCGTTTCACAGGATATCAGAGATAAGAGGAATAGGGTGCCCATGGACCATCCGATGAGCGCGATACCACCGGCCTTGGGGATTGAGAGCGTGTCGATTATTCCGTCCAGGAAGAGGGCAAGATCGCGGCCCTGCTGCTCCAGTAAATTGGCCCGCTCAGCTTCATTCCCCCCCGCGAATATAGCCAGATCTTTCGTGCTATATGGACTGGAGCCTGGGTATTCACGGCGGTTGACGCAGATTATGCGCAGGGAGTTTGGCTTTGCGAAGGGATTCATGCGCTGGAAGGTGGCTATCGTAACATGTCAGTGACAATTGATACTAGATAAAGGGGGTTCTACCGCTGTGGAACGTATGCCCGTGGATGAAGAGGCATGTGGTATAATCACCGTCGACAGGGCCACTGTCGGTGTAGAAGAATTCGACCCCGTTGTTGAGGGTGTGGGAAGGCATTGTAAGTGTTCCTCGCTAGAATGAGGGCATACTATATGTAATCCGGCTGAGGCCCTGAAGCGCTTAGATGTCTCTAGCCCGGACGGAATAGGCCCTTGTTTGCTCGCCACGGGGCCACCGACGTGCCCCTGCCTTTCATGAGATAATCTGATGCAATCGACCCAACTTGAATGACATCGGCAATAGCACGATCCAAGCAAAAGCCTATCCGCGCCGTCCTCTACTTTTTACTTGCACTTTCTTAAAGAAGGTAAGAAAGGCAAACTTTGATATTTTACTTAAAAAGGAAGAATAACTTCTACTTGAAATAATCAATAACTATACAGTAAATCACGGGTCAAACTAAATTAGTTTGAATTCGTTATGGGCCGCGAAGCTAGACGCACAAACGCAATCTGTCTGTCTGGCCATGTCTGCTCTGTGGCGGTCTGTCTTTCTGGCAGAGAACCTCAATACAGCTTGGATGTTTACACCTTGGAACCAGATGCGAAATGAGAGCATCGAATGGGGTCTTGAATATTTGAATGTTGAATTTTGACCCCCCTAGAGGTAAGTAGATTCAGAGCGCGATGAGAAGCAAAGGCACTTGAAAGATAAGTACATAGAAGCATAGATAGAGTAGACAGATAGGTAGCCAGCACGTCGACGAAGAAGCCAGACGGACGCGATCTGCCATGCTAAGATCCAGCTTAAGAAAGTTTGCATCTATACTTGGGCTTTGGCTTGGATTCAATCGAATGACATTCGATTGAATCCAAACAGATGTAAAGTCTGGACCGTTGAGGATTTACTAGTAGGATTTGCTAGTAGTACGCATAGCACAACGAGAAGAATCTTAACAGCGGTCAGCGCCATCTTCACGTGTACTTGAAAGAAAGCCTAAGCCTATCTGCGCGAACTCCAAGGAATAGCTACAAGTAGGCTTAAGTAGGTGGCATCGACCGTGACGTCGATCACGATCGGTGGCGCTCCTGGGCGCTGTGTGCCTAGTGGCGCTATCACCATTTTGTCTTCATTTTTGAGGGAGGAACCTGGGGAGGGCACCGAGCAAGCACCGAGACAGGTGGCCCATCATTCCTTGCCGACGCCAAGCCAATGATTGTATTACGTAACAATACTGACCAGTGTTGCAAAGTAAGGGGTTATTAAGGGTTCATCGGGAAGTTAAGGCCTTATAATCGGATAAGGGTTATTAAGGGTACTGATTATATGGGTAAAATAAGGGTTATTTTCCAAGAAAAATTCACAGGACTTAGCCGTTGTAAATACATTGAAATCTACTACCCACATAATCATCCCCAGAACCTTCAAACTCTCCGTCGTTGGGCTGTGCTCAGCAGCAAGCAGCTGCATGTAGAGAGCTTCCAGCCGTGAGTCTTCCCGTGCACGACTCCGGTGGCCACATCGGCCGACTCGGCTTTATCGGCTTCCAGGATGATAAGAGTTGGGGAGGTGGCGGTGAGGACGCACATGACCGGAAAGAACGGTCCGCCGCTAGGGGTGGGAGCCTCCTTCCCTTTACGGAAGCAGAGGGGAGGGGGAGGGTCGAATTTTTTTTCTCGACCCTATATGCTTTTTTCGAGCCTCGATTCCCCCTTGCGTAAGTCTCAGTATATTCCTGGTTGCATCGTATAGCCCACTCTCTTGTTCGTGTTCTCAATCCTCGATATGCCAAATATTGCCCTACAAAATGATACATTTCCTCTTTCTCTTCGGTAGGCCGTCGTCATTCGGGATGGCAGATGATCCTACGTCCTCTTTTCGTCGTAAAGCCCGGACAACGCTTGTAAAAACGCGTTCGACGTTTTGAGCTGTTTTGGCGGACGTTTCCAGGAATTCGCAGCCCAACTGTCGAGCTAATTCAGCGCCTTCCGCTCTTCTCACGGCGCGCTCGTACTCCTGATCGCATTTGTTTCCTGCCAATATAACAACCGAGTCTCTCCCTTTCACTCGTTCTATCGCTTTATGAAAGGCCGCAATGCTGTCGAGCGTTGGCCGCGAAGTGGTTGAGTAAAGTAAGATAAATCCTTGGCCCTCTCTGTGAATCGTCGGTCGGTGGATCTCGTGCCAAGGTCAAAGCGGCTACCGTATCATCTGGTCCAGGAGGGGCCCATCGCTCACCACGCCGCGGAGATAGTTCAATGGTTGAATGTGCAGCAAGAATTCGCCACATACCTTGAAAGACTGAATCAGACACATTTACCCAGCACGCTCGGTCATCTACCAGTAGTTGTCGTTCTGGGTCTATCACTGGATCGTGGTCCTGTAGAATAGGAATTCAACAATGTCAACGACAAGGGAATATTTGACAGCCGTACCTCTGATAAGGATGGGCAATTGAACACACCAGGAGAGGGATAGTAAATGATAGTGATGCACCAATGAAACCACCGAGTACGAACTGGGGTGCTTCATTGACAAGATGCGGGAGCAGCCAAGATTCTACTACCGACCTGAATGGCCAACGCCCTTTTACCGACCCCCTCCTCACCAAGAAGTACTATCTTCCATACTTCCATGTGTGGATCAGAAACTTCCTTGTGCCAATGTAAGAGTGAGTGAAAGTCGCATTGGTACTCAAACCCCACAGCTTTGTCCTTGCTGGCAATTAGATACGACGTTTTACCGGCCAGTAGATGGTGGGAGAGGTCAAGCGGTGCTCGGAGATAGATGGCCTATCATTGACAGGAATCTTTCACCCTCTTTATAAAATTACGGGTGTCTGTCCATCTGAAGCCTTTTTAAACTCCGCTGCTCATCTGACCTTTGCTTTGATCCAACATTACATCAGTCTGTAGTTAACTGCGCCACCGTGTATTGGTGGCCTGCTTATTACAAATCATCGGAGTTTGAAACTTTGCCACGCCAATTTAGCACTTCCAGGACCTCCACCTTCAAACTTCCAGAGAGAAGGGTATTTAAGAGTTACTCCGGCAGCTGAGTTTGACTTTGAGTTGATGGCTGACTTGAACTTTGATGTATAATGCAGTTTGCCGATGATGCCGATAGCTGATGGTATGTTTGGACCTCATGTTTTCCTCCCTTATTCCTTTCTTTTTTCCACCAGAGCTATGGTAACAAATACTTGTAATATTATTCTACAATAATTGAATGGTACTAAGAGTCACCGGGAAAGCAAGATATTGAGAAAGGAGTGACGCTCCATCAAACTTAGTGATGACGAGGGAGTTAGTGCATTCTGGCCTTATCTGACTTCAAACAGCACCGAAAAAAAATCCGGGTAAACTTCAGAGACCTTCTATAGTACTTAACAAGTCTCAACCTCCGTGATATCTTTTCCTGTCTGAATTTGAGAGTGTTGTCACGTTGTCACAGGAGGTCACAAACCAATTCTTATCCACAACACAGCATCATCGTCCTGGAAAACTAATTTGAGAGCTCAAAGTGTATTTCCCATGAGCACAAACACTCCTTGAATTTTCTTAGTAACTTGGAAGCTTTGGGTGGGCTGTGAGGCCAGAAGATGCGTAACATCACTGAGTTTGATAGACCGGTATCTCTTTCTCAATACCTTCCTCTTGTCTGGTCCCTTGGTTTTTTTGGATAATGGCAGCCACCTGGTATATATCTTTGTCACCATAGCTCCGGTGGACAAAAGAAAGGGATAAGGGAGGAAAAACATGAGGTCCAAACATACCATCAGTTATCGGCATCATCGGCAAACTGCATTATATAACACATCAAAGTTCAAGTCAGCCATCAACTCAAAGTCAAACTCAGTGCTGGAGTAACCCTAAATGCATGTCTGATGACCCCAAAATATCTCCTCAATCTTTATGCTTCTGCGACATGGAACCAACGAATCTTGCCCATCGATCATTTCACCTTGCACGGTTCTGCACCATACTGATGGTTCATGTTTTACTTCCTTTGTCTTCGGCCATTACTCCTCGGTATTCTCGACTCTCCTCATAGGTCCACATAATTTCCTTTGCACGTCTTTGATTTCTACTCCCAACACGTCGTGCACTGATGACACAGTTTTCTATAGGCACCCTCAGTTACTTCTCGAATCACCATAAATAGACTCGGACTCCATGACCGCCTATTCGCATGAGCTTGAATGACGAACGATCTAAATGTAGCTTCGGCACCGATATACGTACTTCATCGGGAACACCCAGGCAGCTCATACACGTTGTACGAATCTCAATTCTCTGACGGGCCTGTCCATGTGAGTGCCACCTACAATGTCAATGACGCGTGAACTTGAACAAGGACTGCCCCCCGGGACCGTACGGGCTCTTCCTACAGGATGGATCTGATTGAAGGCGTAATATCGCTCAAAGCGTTTCAAGTAAAATTGTACTGTCAATGACGTTTGTGATTGAACACGCGATATTCCCATATCAGATTCGTTCTGCCACGCTCTTCCCCCGCCAGAGCACAATTATATCCTTGATGTTTTCATTTTCCGCATGCCGTTGCGAGAAATATCCCCGGACCTGTGCCATAATCTCAAGTTTCGATAAACCATCACCGAGCACAGTGAACAACGAACCAGGTCTCGGTACAGCCTTTTCAGCCTTCGGAACATCAAGGTATGTCCTCCCGGTTTCTTCGCCTTGACGTGGGCTCCAATTGATACTAACAGATATCATGCCAAACGCTTGAAATGCTCCACACCATCGCTTCGTCCTGCTTCGCTCGACACTTCTGCAGGTGGCTCGGAATTCTATCACTGAGGTCTGCCTTCTCAAACGGCTCCACCGCTCCACACTTCGCGCCCCCGTTCCTGCGCTGATTGTGAGGGCAAAGGCCCCTTCAATCGCGGGAAATTGTGGATGGAAACCCTATAAAGAGGGCGCCGTTCTGTCTCAATCCTTACTCGAACACATCCCCCCGTAGTTCAAGCCCTGTCGAACAAACATGTTATCTAAGCTCTCTGTCGTGTCCCTTCGGTGCTGATTGTATGCTTCACCCTCGACGTATTTTCATCTTTAAATATTGACCTTCATTTCAGACCCTTGCCGCCGCCATCCCGACCACCAGGGTTCAGCACCCGGGGACACCGCCGACCTCCCCCCAGTGCTGTTCGAGCGTCGTCTCTTCCACCAGCAGCGCAGCTACTCTCGTTGCCACCCCACTCGGCATCGACCTCACTGGCCTCAACGTGCCCGTCGGTTTGAGCTGCTCTCCCATCACTGCCGTCGGGAACAACTGGTAAATCCATTCATGAACCCATTCATCTACCTAAGATCTAACATCATTCAGCGGAGGAACCGCTGTCATCTGTGATCCCCCCAAGGAAGAGTGGGGTATGTACCAATCAATTCCTGCCTCTCCCGTGCTGAATACTGACCGTGAATTATTTCCAGGTGGTCTCATCGCCCTCGACTGTTTCCCCATCATCACTTCCTGATCTTGCGAAGAGGAAGATACATTGTCGTTAGGAAATGTTTCTGTATTTGCTTCTGTATCTTCTACGTCTGAGGGTTGATTCATTTTAAATGTCACGAATATTACCGTTTTTTGCCTGGTTTTATTTGAAGTGCGTGACAATGTTGTTCTGGAGAGCTCCGGTTGAAGGCCAAGTGTTGTTAACCCTCGCCTAATAGTTCTGCTCAGGTCTTGAGTACAGGTGAATGAGATGGTTAGGCGCACAACAAGCGCCCCTGCATTGCCACAGTTTTGTCTGCTGGATGCCTCACGCCAGCCCCAAATGAACAGCCATGACTAAACGGAGAAGCTCGTACTTTGCCCGCGGGGACTCCCCGCGGAACCACAACTTGATATTTCAAAAAGCGAGCGTTCTAGGAGAAGAAACGAACGAGTGGAATCAGTGGATCAATTTTGATGACCTCTTCCCCAGAAATCGCAGATCAAGAAGAGCAAGCGGTTATATGGACTGTGACCAAGGCACCGTTGCCCAGTGCGCCGGATATGAGCAGTTTATTTTTGGACGAGATTCGGGTATGCAATTGTATCGTCATCGTAGTTGGTGACCGTGATGTTGAGAAAGGCTCTCACAAACCGCCGAGACACCGTTCAACTCAGAACTGCATATTCAATAGAAAATATGAATATCCTCGCGCCGTACGATGGACGTAGTATGGTACATCGACGCGTGCGGGAGCACGACGCAACTATCTCCACCTCCTGATTGGATCCTCGCCGAGGATGCGACGAGCACGACAAGCAGCCCGTAGCCCCCACCCCTGAGATTCAGACGTGTACATCAAGCGTGGGACAGTCAAGAGCGACGCAACACCACCCTGCCTCCGCGTCCGAAAACGCATCCCCCCAGCGGCCAAAAAAATCATGATAAAAGGCAAGAGGAATCGAAGCTTCCAAAGTGGAAATGTCGAAAAAGAATTCATAAGAATGCATGCGAGTGCAAGCGCAAGGCGTAACCGGCGGAAAAAAAAACTGACCCTCCTCGTGCATTTGAGGCTCGTCGTCGGTCCCGCCTTTGGCGGGACACTCCTCCTCAATACAGAGGCCTTGGTCGATCCCGCCCCTTGTAGTCCTGGCGAAAGAAAAACCCGCCAGAAAAAAAGAAAGAAAGAAACGAAAAAAAAGGCCAAAGACGAAAGCCCCATATCATTTGTTCGCACGCAATACCCGTCGCCATCCTCTCGAAATCCGCCCGTCAAAAAGGAATGGGAATGGGAATGAAGAAGGAATAGACACCCGACAAGCGCCCACTCGACCCGGGTACTCCCGTTCCGTGCACCACTGGATGTCGGGGACATGGACAGGTCGCTGGACAGTGCCGACGTGCGTGCCAGCCGGCAGGACCCGCAGCCGCAGGTGGGTCGATGTCGCAAGGCAAAAATGAGGTGACGGAAAGAGTCGGGGGTATCATAGAAGGACAGAAGGGAACAAATAAGGCGGGACAATGCGCAGGCGAATGAGCCGCCAGCCCGCCCCCACTCCGCCACCGAAAGTAAAACCACCCCTGCCCAAAAAAAGCGACAGACCAGAAAAGAAAATCACTCACCCCCCTTCTCGACTCTCTATAGCTCATATCACGCCCAGCTCAATAACCGCCGCACATCCCTCCCGTCTTCGACCCTAAAGACGCAGATGCGGCCCCAGCGGAGACACATCCCGAGCTCGTGAGGCCCCGTGAAACGCGCTTCTTCGAGCCACTTTTCTTCTGCGTTGCCGCTTCCTGTTATTATTGAGTAGAAATTGTCCCCGCATGTGAGTTTGAGGGGAAAAGTTGCCGAGTCCTGACATGTAGCAAGGAAGGTGTTTGCCAAACGGACGACGCTCGCACGGTGCACGTCGAGCGTCAGCGCGCAGATGAAGGGCGTAGCGACCTCCGTGCGTTCCAGCTTGCCGCAGGCTTCTCTTCACTGAATGAAAGTGCTGTTGTCGTCGTTCGTCGTCTTGAGGTCGTCGACTCGTCTTCGTCGCTGTGTGGAAAGTAAGTGGAAGCAGTGGAGGGGAGAAACAAAGGCGACGCCTGCATTGTTACGTCACCATCACAGGTTTGCCTTCTATGATCGCCCGAGCCGACCTGCCCCGACGTCATGGTTCTCGCCGACGCGCTTTGAGAGCCTTCTCGGCCTGCCTGCAGGCTGGCATTCATTCGTGAATCGTTGGGCATCTGTCCACCTCGAACGCGAACGACTCAGTTCTCATCCTCATCGTCCCCGACTCCCCGACTCCTCCGAGCCCGCTGCCAGTGTCCGCTCACTGCTCAGCTACTGTGTATACAACATGCGAGGCACAAGCACTAATATTGTTGTAGCGTCTGTCTACGAGAGACTATGTGTATGCGTATCTGACGACGCCTGGGAAATAACATTGATAAGATAAGATATGCCTTCTATGGAAACCCTTATAATTCTAGCTTCATAAAATTGCGTTGTCCGAATATTTGAGCATGACACACGTAGGCAATTGGCGAATTTTAGCGCCGCCAGAGGTGGGCAAGGTACTACATTGAGTTCCACAATCGCGACATTGAAACAACTTACGGATACTCTACCGCACGGGCTCCTTCTCCTTAATTTAGGCGCACTTTATGTTCCTGCAGTAGAAAACCAATATATATCTCTTTATTAAATTGCGCCGTCTGCAGCTGTTCAAAATTCGCCGGCAATCAGTCAGTGACGATCTTGTATTACATTAAACGACGTGTTGAACACGTTCTACCGCATCCTTGAGTGCCTGTTGGAAATAGTATTTAACTGCCCCAATATTCACCGGTACTTACTATCTCACGCACATTCATAATCAAGGGCACCGCAAGATCTCTCAGAACCTTCGCCCCTAACGTCTCTTTGTCCTCGCAAAAAAAAAAACCGGAATAGTTCACGTCACGGTAAGTTTAGACTGAATTCACCTCCAAGTAAGGGAAACCTCGCCCACTTTCACTGATCAAATCATTTGTGGCTATGCTTGAAACAAGTTATCGCCATTATACTGAAATGAACCACCGCTTGGTCGCGCTAGATTTGAAGTTGAAGCATTTTTGTATTTTCAGTCAGTCATTGCGCGGAGGCTTAGTCCGGTAGAATGATTCAGATCTCAAGCGGCTTCATGCCACGGTGGCACTCTCTGCATTTCGGCCACGGCTTCAAGCGGAAGATTGGCCATGGTTCAAGCCGCCCCATCGAGTTTCCTTCGGTGATCTTCGAAGTAAATGGTACGAGTTAACTTGCTGGGAATCGGGAATCGGGATAAGCCCAGACTCTCATGACCGAGTTCCCTTTGGGATGTCATGAGAGTTTGGTTCGGGACTACAATGTGGCCTAGCGACGAGCGTGTGAGCGCATCAAAAAAAGTTGAACTCGTGACATAGTGGGTTTGAAGGAGAAGCGCCAACTCTCGAAGTCGGCGATAGGGACAGGCAGAATTAATTTTACAAGTGGCTGACGCTGCCGTCCCCTCTTTATACACGAAAGCTGTTTGAAGAGGATTGAACTAATTTACACGGTGTAATTTTAGTTTATCTGAGATTTCAAGGAGATTCGTGAGTGTATCTGAAAGAGAAGTCACGGAAGCACTGTGTGAAAAGGCAGATCAATATTAGCCACTTTGCGATGCAGCCATTGGAGCCACCCAATGGCTGATTCGCGTTGCGTCATCTGGTGGCTCCGCCCGTCAAAAATACCCTCGGATGGCTGTCAGAGCCATTTGGGTATAAATTTAGGGCGGTAGAACCACCAGATGACGCAACGCGAATCAACCATTGGGTGGCTCCAATGGCTGCATCGCAAACACTCTATTGCGGCATGTACCCAGAATTAGAGCACAAGCCGTGGTTCGGCTCGTAGGAGCGCTTGGCACCCCGCGACGTTTCATTACACCAAGCATGCTCAAATGTAATAGGACTTCCACCTGATTTACGGATGAGTCTGCAGGGATTCTAAGTCCATTGACTCGGAGTTGCAATTGGTGAAGAATAAATAGGTTCTTGTGTAATTAAGGGTCGACCTCGGCCACTTGTTCGGATGGGCGAGGGGTGCGGGGATTTAAAAAGGCTACAGACAAACAACGTAATTTATAAAGAGGGTGGCAAAAAGGGTTTAAGTGGGTGA
Source organism: Mycena leptocephala (assembly GCA_029378395.1). Classification (NCBI taxonomy): domain Eukaryota; kingdom Fungi; phylum Basidiomycota; class Agaricomycetes; order Agaricales; family Mycenaceae; genus Mycena; species Mycena leptocephala. The sequence goes on along the minus strand of JARJLF010000322.1, from coordinate 130,081 downwards.
TCAACAGGAGAGCATGGGAACTGATAACGATCTAACAGATGTAATGATACATGCTAACACCGCACCGCAGCTCTTGGTTCTCGCTCTTGACTACAATGGCCCCCCATCGAAAACACTTCCATGGGATGCTTGGACCCTGGACAAACAGTTCTTGAAGGATCTTGATACGTGGATTGGAAGTCATCCCGATGGCAAGCTCAGTATGGTGCTCGAGGGAGTCTGTAGAGCAATTGAATCTGGGAAGGACTTGGCCGGCTTCATTCCAGACAGTCCGTTCCCAGCTCGTTCTCTCATGCAAGGACTGGGAGGGCTTATCAAGCTGGGCAATGTATGTCGTATTCCAGGTCTCTATTTAAAAATCTCAAAAGTTGCCAGACAGTCTCGAAGGCCAAGTCAGCTGCCCTTCAATTTGCCAAGAAAATTGTGCACTGGATCGAAAATGTCCTGAAGGCATCCCAGGACGGCAATACAGGACAGTTTACCCTTAAAGCCTGGGATAATCTCGACAGCGTTCGGTGCGAAAATCAGCAACCTGGAAGAAAAAGTTACTGATAACTGTGTTTGAGTAGAGTCCTTGTTGATGAGATATGCCAATGGGCAAAAGCAAGACTGGTATATCTTCTTATTTCAACACAGAGAAACTATAAACTGAGAATGATACACGGAAATCAGGAAGACAAGTGGAAATTCTGGAAGAAGCTTGCTGTGGATGCCCAAATTCAAGAATTCCAATCACGACTTGATGAGGCCACAAAGCTTTTCATGGTGCGGAAGTGTGACTGGGAATGCTGATCAATACCAATTGACATACATTACCAGATCCTATCAGAGATCAATCTGTCTCATGCTCAGGATTTGCTATTAATGGGCAATGTGTTGATATTAGAGGAGGTTGAGAAAGCCCGCGAAAACATCCAGAAGGTGCACGAGAATATTGAGAGGGTACTTGAGGATGTCTCGTACCTCTGTGGAGAGGTTCAGGAGAAACGGCTTGAAGAGCAATACCATGTCGTATGTTCTCATCACCACATAAATATACTGATGCTTAATTGAGTGCTCAGGATCTGACATTTATTAAGAAGGAACTGGGCCCATACATTGCTTCAAATTCAGGGTATCAAGAACAGGGCAAAGAGTCTTGTCATCCTGGCACTCGTGTTGAGCTTCTGGCCAACATTCAGGAATGGGTATCAGATCTTTCCACAGAGGGCCCTCACTTCCTCTGGGTTACAGGAGAGCCTGGATCGGGAAAATCCACTATTACTGCTGCTGTCTGCCGGGCCTTCAAAGATTCTCATTGCTTATGGGCACAACTTTTCATCAACAGGAATTATCAGAACACTGCCAATCCAAGATTCTTTTTTCCTTCCATAGCATTCCAGCTGGCTGAGCGATCTCGGGAGGTTGCACATGTTATTTCCCATGCTCTTCAAGAAAAGCCCTCACTTGTTGATGAAGTTACAGAAGCACTAGTCCAGCAGCTCTTCGCAGATCCCTTGAGGTCTGCATCTGAGACCACTCCACTTCAAGCTATTGCCATTGTGGTGGATGGCTTAGATGAATGTGATTCCAGTGATTTGCCAAAGCTTTTGTCTAACATGACCACTTGCCTTCCAGCAAATACAAAAGTTCTCATTTCTAGCCGGGAAGAAGATGCTATACGAGCTGCATGGGCCACTGCTCCAGACACAAGACAGATCAGTGTTGGTACCCACAACAAATCATCCATTGATGATGTGGAATCCTTCCTAAGGCATCAGATCCAGGATATAGCTACTAAATATCACCTGGATGAATGGCCTGGTGAAGAAGAGGTGCAGAAACTGTGCTCTCAGGCCTCTGGTCTTTTCATTTGGGCAACAACTGCGATGAAATATATTCGCTCCCAGATTGAAATCTCTGGGTCAGAATGTCTGGATGATGTTCTTGATCAGCTCAATACCAAAGGCATGGAGGACATCCACCTCTTGTATGGCACGATCCTTGATAAGCTGTGTCCTCGTAATTCAGATCCATGGAAATTTGAAACTTTTCGCCGGCTTGTGGGATCCATTGTTGTTCTAAACAAACCACTCTCTATTGGCACATTGGAAAAGATACTGGATTTACGGCAGCCAGGGAAACGTCGACCTGTTGATGTCCCGCATTTCTTTCGACGATTTCGCACAGTTCTTGTGGCTGGAACAGATGAAATCACTCAGGAAACCATTCCCCGCCTTCATAAGAGTTTTTTCGAATTTGTCACAAGTGAAATTATCAGACCTGAACTACGAGTATCATTGCTTTTATCCCACCAAGAACTTGGTCCAAAGTGCTTGGCCCATTCTGACCATGCTGGGGATTCATTCTTCCATGCAGCAAGATCCAGCTACCAGCGGATTGTGAATGAGCTTCCTGATGATGTGTCTTATCTTTTATCCTTTGGGGATTTGGAATATTCAAACTACCAGCATTGTGGTGATGTCACATCACTGGATATATCAGTCTCTGTATTTTCCCACCTCACCAAACTCACTGAAGATCATGCTGACCACAGCTTACACCTCCATAAACTGTGCACATTATATGATGCCAGATACCAAATACTGGGTCATCTGGAGGATCTTGAGTCAGGTGTACAAAGTCATCGGACACTGGTTTTAATAACTCCAACAGACCATCCAAATCACACGGCACATCTTCAAAGTCTGTCTATTTCTCTCCGGAACAGGTACCAGAGATTAGGGGATGTTCATGATCTTGAGCAAGCTCTACGGTGCATCAAAGATGTGGTTGATTCAACCCCGCAGGGGCATACAAATCGACCAGAATATCTGAAAAGTCTGGCTGTTTATATGAGGGACAGATATCGACGACTGGGAAACCTGCAGGATCTGCAGAGATCTGTAGAATTTTCCCATGAAGCTGTTGCTTTAACTCCTGCGGATGACTCTGCTTTGTCCAACCGACTCCAAAATCTGGCATTGTCAATCAGGGACAAGTACCATAGATTTGGGAATTTGCAGGACCTTGACTTAGGTTTAACAATCATCCAAAATGCTGTTGATTTAACTCCAGAGAAAGATCCAGGTCGCCCAGGCTGTCTCCAAAGTCTGTGTGATTACTTCACAGATAGATACAAGAGAATGTGTGACACAATGGATATGGAGACAGCCTTGCAACTCATCCACCAGGCTCTTCACTTGATTCCTGCGTGGCATATAGATCACCCAAGTTTCCTTCGCAGCCAAGCCATTATCTTTCACAAACGTTTTCAGAAGCTAGGTGACCTTCAGGATCTCATGGCTTCAGTTCAAAAATATCAGGAAGCTGTTGACTTGACTCCTAAGGATCATCCAGATCGACCAAAATATCTTCAAGGTCTCGCTCTTTCCTTGAGGGATAGGTACATAAGATTGAGGTACTTGCGAGACCTTCGGTTGACTCTGGAACTCCGTCAAGAAACCATGGCCTGGACACCAGAAGGACATCCAGATTTGCCAAGCCATCTTAAAGACTTGGCTGCCGCTCTTCAGGACACATGTCAGATGTCAGAGAACATGCCGGATCTTGATGAAGCTCTACTCTATATTCGAAAAGCTGTTGATTTAACTCCTGAGGGACATTCAGAACGACCAGGTTATCTCCAGACTCTTGCCAATGTCCTCCGAGACAGGTATACGAGCCGTGGTGACCCAAAAGATCTATCCACAGCTTTGCAAACCATTCAGGAAGCAGTCAATCTAATTCCAGATGGGCATCCAGATCTCTTGGGTTGCCTCCAATGTCTCGCTGTTCTTTTTGGAGATGAGTACCAAAGATCAGGGCACCTTCAGGATCTTGAGACTGCATTTGCTAGCTTTTCCAACTCTTTCCGGATATGTACCACATGTCCTATGTTGGCATGGAAAGCAGCTCTGGACTGGGTACACCTAGCGAAAGAACACAGATTCTCAGAGGTAGTACCAGCATATTCAGCTGCCTTTAATCTGCTGCCTGAGATTCTTTGGGTTGGTAGTTCTTTTGCTGTCTGCGAGGCTGCTAGAAGACAAATTAGTATCACTGAAGTCACTTCAGATGCTGTCATGGCCTGTCTTGCTATTTCCAATCTTCAGCTGGCAGTTGAGTTCATCGAGCAAGGGCTGACAACCACACTTCAGCAACTGCAACAGTTAAAAATGAATTTTGATGATCTTCCAATGCCTCTGGATCTAAAATCCAGGCTTTACCAGCTGTCTTTTGAATTTTATAATGGAGATCCTAATGACACAAAGCTGGTTGCAGCCAAGAGAAATAACCTCCTCAAAGAGATCAGAAACCTTCCTGGCTTCGACCTTTTTCTCTGCCCCATACAATACAATACTCTGTGTCTGGTCGCACAAAATGGCCCTGTTGTCATCCTCAATTCTCACTCTGATCACTGTGATGCACTTGTGCTTCTCCATACTGGATCAGGTCCACTCCATATTCCTCTTCCAGTGACCCTGCAAGAGCTACAAGAAATCAAAGCTGGCCTTGATCGTGACCTTGCTCGAGGTAACATCAGACTTTTTCCCCATAGGGAAGAAAGGCAGCAGAAACCTCTTGAAGAGTCTTTCCAAGATATGTTAAGCTGGCTCTGGACACATGTTGTGGAGCATATTTACAAATGCTTAGAATCAGTGGGTCTCATTTTCAGCCTTTCAGTTTGTGAACTAACAAACATATTCAGCATGGGATTACCAATGGTCGGCTATGGTGGCTGCCAACTGGTTCCTTTATACGACTTCCCTTGCATGCAGCAGCTCCATCTGATGAATTCATCCACTCATACACGAAAAACTTGGAATACATTCTCAATGCGAATTCAAGGAAGGATTCCAGCCATCCCCTCACAATCGGTGTTGTTGGAGCAACAGGTGGGAAGAACTTCCCACTCCTCCGTGGGGTTGAGCAAGAAGTGAAAAAAATTCGATCTATTCTGGCAGAAAATGCCAACTACCTCACTGGAGAGCAAGCAACCATGGAGGCTGTGAAAATTCTGCTACAGAACTGCTCCTGGATTCACTTAGCTGGTCACGGATCACGCGATGTTGTTGATCCTCTGAAAAGTCGTGTCCAGTTGCATGACAGTCCTTTGGAATTGGAAAACATCCTTCACATGAATCTTCCCAATGCTGATTTTGCCTTCCTCACATCATGCGAGACTTTTACTGGGGAATCTGGCGTGCCTGATATCGTTGAGGGGTTCATTGCTGCAGGATTTAAAGGAGTTATTGGAACTATGTGGAGTATACACGACGAGGATGGACCACTGATTGCAGAAACCTTTTACACACATTTGTTTGCAAATGGCCGAAAGCCTCAGGCCAGTGATGCAGCCAAGGCACTGCAGATAACAGTGAGGAAAATGCGGAATGAAGGACTTCCATACAAACGCTGGGCTCCGTTAGTTCACATGGGTATTTGAGTGTTGTAGTCGATCTTATGAAATTGATTCTTTTGTGAGTATACACGACGAGGATGGACCACTGATTGCAGAAACCTTTTACACACATTTGTTTGCAAATGGCCGAAAGTCTCAGGCCAGTGATGCAGCAAAGGCACTGCAGATAACAGTGAGGAAAATGCGGAATGAAGGACTTCCATACACACGCTGGGCTCCGTTAGTTCACATAGGTATTTGAGTGTTGTAGTTGACATTATGAAACACAGGGGGCATGCCCCGCCGCTTAAATTCCTTAAGCCGCAGACGCTTATGAACGGCGGTTTGCTCGCGGTTTGCTCGCTTATTGATGGCTCAGAGAAATTGCCGCGTGTTTCCCTCGTGTACATGTGTAATGCACATTGATGTGTCGTGGGTTCAAACCTGCGTAGTAGCGTTCTTTTTGACATACCACATTTTATTTAATGGCAGACTCAGAAATAGACAAGGAATGTTGATCACACATACAACAGATTACTGAACTCTCTGTAAATATATTCTCTACAGCAGTTCCATATTTTTTTCCAGCCTTCATGACCTTGTGCTTTTCTAACAACTCATAGTGAATAATTTTCGAGAGGGGAATTCAGTGGATCTGACATATGCGATCAGGGTGAATCATACTTGTGCTATTCTATGAACTTTTTTTGAAACAAAATTCAAGATAATGTATCAGCTTGACCCGGTCCCATTTTCTGGAACATGCCAAGTTGTAATATATTGTGCTCTACTCATCATCCCAGCACTCTCAATGAGGCACCCATTTTGAGGTTATGGATCTTAGGCACCCAAATGGTAGCATATAAACATTGACTGGCTTATGTTCCATCTGGCAGTATACCATTAGTTCCTCCTCAAAGACTGCAAACATTTGGTAGAGGAATTTTGCCTGTATCCCTCTGAAGTCTTATACTTTTCAAGATACTGGCTGTGTTCCAAGGAGCCAAAGAAGATATTCTAAACTCCATGGATTGCATTGAATAAGGGAATATTTGCTGTGTACCTAACACACCTGAAAGAAATTCAACAATGCAGACAGATATATGTCTACATAAAGTTTGGTAATTTTTAGAGGTGTAGCCAACATTCCTTGTGTACTTCTGAGTCTGCCAGCAAATGAAAGGTGATATTTAAAAAGAATGCTGCTATGCAGGTTTGAACCCACGACACATCAATGTGCATTACACATGCACACGAGGGAAACACGCAGCAATTTCTCTGAGCCATCAATAAGCGAGGAAACCGCCGTTCATAAGGTCTGCGGCTTATGGAATTTAAGCGGTGGGGCATACCCCCTGTGTAGGTAGGTAGGTAGGTAGAATTACACGGCACGGTCCCACTCAGGAACGCCGGTTCCAGGAATTATCCCGATGTACACGCACTAAGTAGCTACATCATCTTCCCCGGGCCTCTCTGTATCCCGTTAGCCGAGCTCCCGGTCACAGCTGTCCATCGTGACGTTCAAACTCGCCGGCGTAGAGCTAACAAAACATAAAGAAACGAAAATAAGTTAGCACAGCAAACTACGGGTTATCCTAACTCAAGCTTCTAAACTGAACACGGGAACAGTATAGAATTCCGCCAAGATGTCAAAAGCAGCAGCGGACTTGAAGATTGAGGGGATTTGACCGGCAACATGGAGGTAATAGCCTCGCAATGTTTTCTGAGCCTCGCCTATCACAAAAAGTCACTTAGTCTGGTCGCTTGAGCTTGTGGATTCACGACGGCCATGCAGCACGTAAAGCTTGTTGGACAAGTCCAATTCACCCATTGGCCATTCCTTTCTGCATCTGTCTTGTATAATCCTAGACATCTTTAGCACAAGGCCAATGTGTAGGACTCAGCTCCGGGCAGTGGAATAGCCATCTCGATGCAGCGTTGGTTGAATCTTGGCCAATATGCTTTGCCCTTGCCAGATATCCATTTGAAAATGAAAATGGTACGGACAGAGGTTTTGACTTTATGCCAAGAATATTTCCAGGTTGGCTGAAATCGAGCAAGAGGTGACAGACCCGCAGAGGCAGTATCCCAGTCTCCGTGAATATAGGTGTCATTAAACATGGGTGGAGATTGAGATGCAAGCACCCCATGAACTGAAATGCCTGATGTGCATGCAGGTCTTCAAGTTCACTGTCCGGCTGGATATTACCTCAACGGATCAAGTGAAATGGACGCAAGCTATGTACGCACTTCGGTTCTTTGGAGGTTAATTTTTCAATCAATTGCCATGTCCACAAAAATATGTAGTGCGTGCTTCGGCTGTGTAGTGCTCTGAGGATGTGTTTTGGTCTTTGTTTGCCTGAAATTGATGCCAACATGATTTCTCGTTCGTCTCCACAGCGATCTGTATGGTTCCAAGACCGGGAACGGGTGGCGGCGCAAGTCAAGCCAATGATCAAAATGATCAAAACGAATTTGACAAGCTAAACGCGCCAACCTTCCAGTCTGGGAAGCTTAGATTGAGAGCATAGATCTAGAAACGACGATGAGATAGATCATCGGCTGGAACAAGCCACGAGATTCTGAGTTCGACATTAATAATGATTTATCAGAGATGAACAGTCCACGATTTCTGCGATTGACATGCCGTGTAAGCTTGGAGGAGCATATGCGCGTCGTTCCAACGCCTCGAAATCTCCCGTAGAAATTCTCGATGGGATGGACGACTGATGGATGCTTTTTCCGGGCGATTCACGCTTCATGAATGACGAGAAAAGTGGCGGTGTATTGCTGACTAATCATCACAAGTGGACAGTGTAAGTTTGGGAACGGGTGGACTGGCAACAACGGCGAGCACCACGTCGTGCACGTACAAGCCGATATGCTAGACAGATACCTGTCCGTGCAACACACTGCGAAGTAGAATGAGGTAAAAAGGGTCAAAATGAGCTGGATGCTCGACCACTAAGGTGGATGTAGTTTCATTTTGAAATTTTCTCGTCCAGAGCAGCGTCTGCCAGATAGGAAGGGCTCGTGTAGGTGGCTCTGAGGACTACTGTGGCACTTTGGCAGACAGAGTGTGGCTCGGAGGGCCTAACGGCTGACTTCGAAATCGGAGGTGATGATGGTAGGAGGTGAAATGTGAAATTGATTCTTTCGTGCGTTTCAAGATCTGATATTGACGTTTTGACCCGATGCTTGTTACTGTGGGTGCTTCAAATTTTAAACATGGATTCCGAGTCCTTCGACTGGAGAACTTGTGAGTACTTTTACTGCTGTAATTGTTGAATTATTATATCCAACCCTGTACGTCTCCGCTCAACGGTTGACAAACCACTCCCCTTGTTCCGGAGCGTGAGGGACTTGAGAAATGCGTGCGAGCTGGCCATTCGTAACGCTTCAAAGAAGGCATCTGTCTCCGCCACGGGGACGCAAGTTTTCAGACTAATCTGAACTGAAACCAACGGAGAGTTCGAAAAAGAACGGAGAAACTTCGGGCCAGCTGAATCTCGACGGGTTCGAGGACGAGTTGGCGAAGACGGGGAAATATGGGAGGAGGGATAGATTGGAGCCAATCAAGTGGAGTGATGCCAGTCCCGACAGCCGGGCTATGAAGTAGCGTCAACATCAATGGGACGCTCATGGTCAAGGCCTCGATATTCTGCCATCTGCAGACGAGGACAGAGGTGGCATCAAGGAAACCGTGAGTCGGAGATGTTCAGTCCGGGACAGGAAACCGCGAGCGTTGAGAGGAGTGAAACATTGGTGTGGTAGTGTTCGATGCAAGACAAGGACGTTCTTCCGATAGATATGCGCGTAGTATAGAAAGTGTTCTTGCCAAGACAGCAAGGATTGCAGAATTTTTTTTTCGTAGGTCAGGCTCTCACAAACCGCGCAGACGCCGTTCAACTCACGGAGGAATTCGAGAACAGCATATTCTGTATAATTATTTATAAAGTACGCGACAGTACGGGACGCGGGGTGACGGCGGGAACCCTCATCAAGTTCCATTGGATGATCGAGACGGGGATGAGGACGACAAGCGGATCCCCAGCCTAGACCCCGCACTCCGGAGACGCGCGTCAGACGTACATCCTCGTTGCTTCCCGCACCGGTTAAGAGCGACGCCGACGTCGACGCCGGTGCGTGTCGTCTCCTCGTCCGACCACCGCCTCCGAAGACAGATCTCCACTAAAAAGAAGGGAAAAAAAGGCAACACAAATTGACGTAAAAATGGCCTCCAAAAAGAAATGAAGCCAAGAAATCGCAAGGCGCCATACCTCTGAAGGCAGAAAGGGGAGGAATCGGCTGTGATGCGGAATACACAAATGCGGGAAAAGCGAGGCGGAAAGAGAAAAAAAAAAGAAATAGCTGCCTGCACTTACGCGCCGAACAAGCGCCCGCTCGACTCCGCCCGGGAAGACAAGATGATTGAGTCGTGTTAGAGATCGACCCTAGGAGTTGAGTGGCACAGAGGTGCACAAGGTACAAAGACAACGACAATTGATGATGTGACATGTAACTCGTAACGTATCTAAATCGGTCTCGGCTCAAACTCCAACACACCCCCAGAGACGAGACACCCCCATAAGCGGGAAAAAGTTTACGGTTGAAATGGCAGCTAATTTCCACTGTTCTTCTTCCTCTTTTTCTTTCTCCCCTTCAAGTTCCTCTTTTTCTTCTTTCTCCTCAGAACTGTGGCAGCGCTTTGGGTCAACTTGAATGCCGAAGGTGGAGGAATGGGCAGAGGAACGACAAATAGATCACCGCGGTAACAAATATCTGTCTGATCCTTTGTAATTCTCCCATCAAACTCTTTATTGGCAGCAAAGTGCATCGACACGTTGTCAAAGAGACTGGAATTTCCAAGAGCAGCGTATGCCTTTGGAGCTTCAGAACCTACACCCCCATGAGTCGGTCCTTCAGAAAGAGCTACACCGGTGGCGCTGATGACCGAGTCATTCCTCTGAAGATCTGTTCCTTTTCCAGAGAGTGTTTTATCTGGGACGATGGACGAGGGGACAGTGGTAGCCGTGAGATAATTTTCTGCGGGGCTGGTCGACTGCAAAGCATCATCGGCGGGTTTGGGAATGTCATGGAGGATGGCGTGGAGCTGAGATGTGGGCATGGAACGATTGGTGGAGTTAGATGTGGTGTAAAAAGATGCAAGCTGTGCCCAAAGCAGTCTTCCGCTTCGCATAACACCCACATTGTCAACTTTCCTCTGCACCTCAGGGCTGAGGATGAGATAAAGTAGGCTGTAGGCCTTTTCGTTGTCAGTGGCCCATTTATGGAGCTGAGCGAAGCCATTCGGGACAGGAACGGCAGGATCGATGGCGCTCCAGATGTTTTCAGCCAAACAAAGAGCTTTGGCAGCGGGTTCCCAGGTCTGGTAGTTCAATGGCATGAGGCTGTGGATGTCGGATGGTTTCACCATTGTGGAGGGTGAAGTTCGACGGGTGGATCGAGAACGATCCGGGGTGCTGATCGTGGCAGCGGACACAAAACGGGTGCTGATCATAGCAGCAAACACAAAACAAACAGCCAGAAGGATTTCCTAGTAGGCAGTGGTGCACAGATGGCCCATAACCTGTTAGAGATCGACCCCAGGAGTTGAGTGGCACAGAGGTGCACAAGGTACAAAGACAACGACAATTGATGATGTGACATGTAACTCGTAACGTATCTAAATCGGTCTCGGCTCAAACTTCAACAAGTCGGTCGCGAGACATCGGTTGTCGCCCGCTAATCGGCTGCCACGGTGGCAAGTGCCAGACAGAGACGACTCGAGCGCTAGGTCGGTAGGTGTCGCAAGCACCGAAAGAAAGAAATAGAGACGCTGAGTGAGCGGAGAGGAGCGGAGAAAGGGAAGATAAAGATCTGCGGATGCAGAAGCACCCCTCCTCCAGGCGAATAAATGGGCAGAAGGAAAGAAGGAAAGTTGCAAGAAAAAAGCCGGTCGACGTCGACAAGAATCAGAAGATGATGGAAAAAACAAAGACAGAGACGAAGAAAAAAAGGGAGGACAACGAAAGAGAAGGCGACCTCGACGTCGAAATCGAAAGTGGCGAAAAAGAGTAGGGGAGAAAGAGCACTCACTCACCTCCGCCCTCTCATACCACGCCCAGCACAGCTACCCCTCACCTCCCGCCCTCCCGCCTTCCATGCGAACGACACGGGAGAGCGCCCACCGCGTTTCCTGCCCTTCCTCCTACTCCTCCTGTGATACCTCCTATATTGCCGGCGACGCCGTTGTGCCCGTTATGCGAAGAGGCAGAAGAGTCGAGACATCGCCAAAGAAAGCGCTGACGAGTCTCACAACGCCCGCCCACCACACTGAAGCAAGTTAGGGTCCCTGTGGTCTGCGGAGAGGGGGAGAGAGTGGTAGGGCTTGGTGGGGAGAAAGCTGACAGTACCGGGTACCCCGCATCGCCTGCACCAGCGCTTCGTGTTCTCGTAAGGTTGTGCATGCACACACTCGGGAAGCCCGCAAGATTTGTGTTCGAATAAGAGTGAAGTCTACACCGTCGTCGTCGCAGAGGTCGTCTTTGGGTCGTCTTGTGGAAGATGAGAGGGCGGTGCCGGCATCGTCACATAGGTCCCATCACGGGCAAACCCGAGTCACTGCTGCTTCACACCACGTCCTTCTCACTGTGCGGCACGTCGACGGGCACAGGAGTGCAGGGTAGAACGCCTTCTCGAGGCCGCCACCTTACGTTGCATGTGTTGAACGCGGCCAGTTTTCGATTCGTATTGTCTGTGATTGGGACAAGTCAACCACGATCCCACAACACGAGATGAACGCACACTAAGCTGCTAGATCATGTCATCCATGTTTCTCTCCATCGACATGATTACCTCGATCTGGCGGTGCGTCAAGTTTCTGGCTACAAGAAGTAGGCAGGACATACCTCGAAGCTCGCCAAATAGTCATTAATGCGAGAAATGACATTAGCAACTGTCTGCTTGTCCTCATTGCTCAATGTGGCTCTCTCCAAGGTTCCACGATTGGACAATTCGCGAAGATTTTGAATTTCTTCGATCAAAAATCTGTAGACAGATAATGAGATATGAATTTGCAAGAGAAAAAACTGTCCACCTCGCGAACTTAAAAAGTCTCTCTTTCGCCTCTTCAGATTCCGTTTTAATAAGAGCCCTGTTTACGATGCCGAGGCGACTGGATGTCTGCTCAAAAAGTCTGTTGATGGCGGTGTTATTATTCGCCACGTCCTGTTCGTTATATAAATATGAGTCAAACTAACATATATCGGAGAGCGTACATTTGCCAAATCAATACAGGCGTTCAATATTGCGATTGGGGTCTTGAATGGGGTGCCATCTAGGAAATGTTCTGCAGTCTTGGCGAGGAGCTCAAACCCGTATTTCAACGAGTGGATGTAGCCCGACACGGTTGTGTGCGCTTGCACGGCATCCGAATTTGAACCCCATTGATTGGGGGACTCGGTCGCGGTTTTGGTTATGATAGTCGGAGATACTAGATCGGCAACATTTAATATTGCATTTGTGACGGCACCACCTGCAGCTGGGCTGTCGGTAGGATATGAACCCGGCGGGTTAGTGGGCTCGGTTGGGGTTTCAATTACGCTAGTCGAAGACGCTAGATCATAAACCAAAGTCAGACACAAAAGGGAGGCAATGTTTATAACGCACCTATGATGGCACCATGTGGGACTGGAGTGTTGGTCGTGTTTGCCGCTGGAGTGTTGGTCAGATTTAAACTCGAAGCGTTGTTGGGCTCGGTCTGGGTTCGATTAAGCTAGTCTGAGTCCCTTGATCGCCAACCAAAGTCAGAAAATAAAAAGGAGGTAACTCTTTATAATGCACCTGTCACGGTAGCATCTGCGACTGGCAGATTTGGACCCGGCAGGTTGGTGGGCTCGGTCAGGGTTTCGATTACACTGGGCGGAGACGCTAGATCACTGACCACAGTGAGACAAAAAAGAAGGCAAAGGTTGATACCGCACTCGTAAAAGCACCATCTGCGGCTGGAGGATTGTTCCCTGTAGGATGCAATGCAAGGAGGTTTGAGGTTCGGTTTGAGAAGGGACCGGCGCCGATGGCGCTGCGGCAGTTTCTTCAACGGAGGAGTCCCCTCCACATAGCCAGCGTCGAATACATCCGAGACACATTATGGTACTGGTCGAAGACAAAGTCGCATCCGAGCACGTTGGGTGCAGCCTCACCACAACCATGTGGTGCATCTAAATATAAATCAAAGTAAATAGTAATCTGGCAAATAAAGCACATGAAATGGGGAGCTTAAATCTGGAATTTTGACCCAACAAGGAAGATTAACCACAGTAGCGCCGCCACCAATGCCGAACATGGACGTGTACAAAAATCAGCGGAAAGAAAAAAAAAGGCCGACAGAAAGAAAAATTAGAGCTCATACCGATATCCCCAACGCTTTCTACAAGGACAGCTTCGCCGAAGGGGACCCAGCCGCCGCCCGCAAGACTACGATTGGAAGAAAAATTACAAGGAGGAACGGTAAAGAAAATGAACGTGTGGAGTCAAAGCAGGAATAATTGATTGTCAGAAGCGTAGCCACCGACGCGACGCCCAGAGCCTTGGTAGACTACTAGGAGAGAGAAAAGAAAAAGTAGCGCCTCGCGCGGCGCGAGTAAGAACTTTCGCGCCCGTCAAGAAAATCCCCGAGACCTAAGAGGATTCGAATCAGTAAATGACTGACCCATAGAATAATGACCATGCCGCACCACGGCCAACTTGCATCCGTTACCCGCTCTAAAGCTGCGCGCCGAGGCCCAACAATTGTATACCCCGAGCAGGTGCTGCGTATTCGCCCACATGTTGCTGATGCGCCCGCCAACGCTAACTTAGCGAGATTTGCGGCACCGGCAGTAGTGCTCGTGCTTATATCTGGGCGGGCATCCTTTATGACTGCACCTGCTTGCTTGTACAATGAACAGCCATCCCCGTTCTCAGGCAGACTTTCGCCTAATCGCCGGCGAGTCGGACGTGGGAGGGATGTGTGGGCACTGGCGGAAACCCCGTAAATGACAGACCCGGCATGATTTGATCCAAACATGGCCCCGCCCCGCTTGTTCTGTACCACCACTATCCATTCTTCCCGCAACCTCCAACGCCATGGCCAAGACTGAAATTCTACCATTGGACTTGGAGCACCAAACATTCGAGCTTGCGGTCAACTTGCGGCCCCTTCTCGCCCCGTATTGATCCCGAACCTGATGCGAGTCGCATGGCGCGTCAGATTTTGGGGAGAGTATGTACAGCTCAAGTATAACCATCTCATAGATTCTTTCAGACTTGAACCTACCCTTTGTCGCACCACAGATATGCATACGTATACAGAGGAGAGTTCGTACGCTAAAAAGTTGAAAAGTTGAAAATGCATGTATGTAGGTCTGGATTCGTAGGAAAGCCACTGTATAGCTAATCGACAAGATAGATAGACAGATAGATAGATGGTCGGAACAGGTCAAGGAAGCTGACAACTGACTCCCCCCGGGCCTGCGATGGAAGGAGAGTGGGTGGGGTTTGTAGAGTCGAGTTCGGACGAGTTTGAAAGTGAACATTTACATTTAAATCTTTGGAGGTTATCCTTGAAGGTTAAATTTCACATTTAAATCGCGGTCCGACTCGGCGGGGGTCGAAAGCCTACGCTGTGGGGAGGGAATTGAATCAAGCACTGGTGTGCCCATGTAGAGTATGGGTATACAGGAATCAAACTTGGAGACAGTCTTATGGCTGTAATACTGCAACATTGTTGTTTTCCCCCTACTTGAGTGTTTTTACGTAAAATCACACAACTCGGGGAGATTCACAATATTTGTGCGCAGGTGGCCTGCCGTTCCAGCAAAACAGCACCAGTCAACAACTCCAAAGAATGACACGGGCTCTTCCGCCAAATGGCTTTTACACAGGGTCACTTTTGGTCAAAAAATTGACACAGATCGCAATTCAACGAAAATGCCCAGCTTGACATTGGGGGCACCAAGGCATCTGATTTGAGATGCCCAGAATTCATCTGGTATGCAGCTGCCGATGCTGGAACAAAGTGTGCACAGTCCACAAAGACCTCTTTCACAGACAAAGGGTTGCTTTGTTGCACCTTTGGTTTCCCCCCACCCAAGAAAACAAGGGTGCGACAAAGCAACCCTTTGTCTGTCAAAGCTCTTTGTGGACTTGGTGCGCAGTTTGTTTCAGTTTTTTTCGTATGCATATGTAGATAGCTGTGTACAAAGAACATACCAGTGATAATGCCAGGAAAATTTACAACTGTGTGGTTCAAGATAAATTTACACCGCCCAGAGATTCGTCCTGCAAAACCACTGTCAGGACCTGGTACCATGCCATATCATCTGCCTTTCCATGGTATGGCTTTCAACTGCATCCCACCGTGAAGATCAATCAGGGCTTAATCTTCCCTAAGCATTGCCTCGGAGATGAAAATGTTAAACAAACATTGAAATGGCTCACTCTCTGAACACTCCTTGTTCCACTGCTGTCAGGCCGTTCCTATACTCCAGGAGCATTAATCATGATATGATGTGGCAAACTTCATCAAAGTTTATTTTCCTAGCCTGTTCCGAATGCGGGGGGGGCACTGTCCAATTCTCGGCAGGACTCAAATTGGGAGCTATTTTACAAATATTATTATATAAAAGAGGATCATGGCCACCTGCCATGGGGCTAGCATTGCAGAATATTGCCGAGCACAGCTGAATGCCAGATACCGACCCATACTTCAACTGTGGGAAACTTCTATCAACTGCATCGGCTAGCTCAGGCTGAGTGTATTTGGCTGCTCTATAAAAGCCGTGTATTTTCTATGCCTGATTGAAGGCCTTAGGAGTGCAAATGTGGAATATCAGAAGGGTGTATATAAAGAGGTTTGTTGACAGCCGTGTTTTTTTTTTCAGTCTGAACCTGTGTATCTTCGAGGACCGCTCAACCTGCGACCATGTACAGAGCGGTGGATAATCTCAAAGGTACGTGTTTCTTCAAGCTCGTAAAATGGTAGTGACCACTTCACCCCGCCACTGATCATGATGACAATCTTATCTTTCATCTCTCGTCTTGTCTCGTCTCGTCTCATCGACCTTCGCTTCGATGCTTTCATCTGCGTATTGGGATTTAACCCGCGCTGCCGAGGCACTAACTGGATAAGCTTTATTAATGCAGTTCCAGCTCGCTCCATTTCAGATTAGAAATCAATGCCAATTTTGTGCTCTGGTTACAGTCTCAATTTTGTCTACTCGCAATATTTGATAATCTGACCAGCCTGCTGTGTGTACACGAAATCCAACCTGTTTAAAGTGCTAATTCACGCCACATATGACCTGCCGCCGCTGTTAGCTGATTAAAAGTCGGAAATGCAAAAATGACTGGTGCAAATCGCGATCCGCACCCTACAACTCAACCTAGTTTTTCATCAATCCTCATACATGAGCGGCGTTCCAAAAATTTCATCGGGTTCCGCCATATAAAGGTTTGTGCATCCCGCATCCCCGCTCTTCCTCTCGATCTCCAGTCCAACCCAATCAACCCTAGTCCCTGCGATTTTGCGGCTCTCTTCCAACTTGAAAGAGCCAATCCATGCTGTCCAAGCTCTGTGATCGTAACCTCCATGTGGTGCTGTCCAAATACAAATCCGCCACGCTATTTACCATATCGTATTTACCTTCCGTCTCGTATTTGTTGTCTATAGTATTCATATTTTGGAGCCGAATACGAATATATTCGCGGGACGCGTTGCTCGGAAAAATAGGCCCTGAAACCAGGAAAACAAGGTCTGAAGGTTTGATGGCGGATGTATGTATTCAATATTCAGAGGCCCAATGAGCCTGGTAAGGCAGCATATTGACCGTCGGCAAGTTTCAACAGTAAGATTACAACATTTTGATCGCAACAAATGATTCATCCAACAGGTTACAGATCCTAAGCTGCAGTTGCGACGGAGGAGCGTATCAAACTGATTTCAAGCCCGCATGAAACGCAACGATTCGCTGATTGGATCCGGTAATTAGTAGCGCACAGCTCTCCCGCTCTGCCGTTCGTCCTCCACATGGTCACCAGGGATCTGCGAAGTCCTCGCACTCCCGAGGCTTGTGAGGTTTGGACGACACCTAGTAAATCTGCGTGGAACCTACAAAGCTATCGCTGTTGTCCTGAGATATCGATTGGATGTGCGGCGGGCGCCGGCTGGCGGTGATTGCGCGTGCAAGCATCCCAGTGTTTGCCTTATACTGTTTGATTAATACGTTGATTGTATCCTGCGAAGTTCGAGCTGTCAACCAGATGGCAGTTCCTTGATAGTTGCTGGCGTCTTTCCCTGCCTCAATTTCCCTCTTCTCCGTCCCTCACCATGTCTCTGGAGGCCCTCCTACATGGCGTACTGGGAGAATTTATTGTTCCAGGACTCTCCTCCGCATTCACACTCTTCACATTCATCGTCTCTTCTGTTCAGGCAGCACGAGAAAGCAAGAAACAACTCCAAGTTTTGGCCGAGGGTGTCGGGGAGCTTCTGTCCACATTAAACTCAGAGTTCAGGGAATCAAGAATCGTGGTGGCTCGTTGCGGAAAACCCCTCGCGGATTTAGAGAGGTGAGGATTGCATCTTGTTGAATTGTGTTGCGAATTCCATTTCCTACCACAGCCTACTGCAAGATATTCACCGATTTGTTCAGAAGGAGCGAGACAAGTCTTTTCTGAAGTCACTTTTCAACAAGGATCCGCGGATCAAGAAGATAGAATCATTCTATCGACGCATCGGACTCACTGTCAGTGCGTTCCATGTGAGCCTTGTCATACTCTGTCGCTGGCAGGATAGCGTTATGATGTTTTGAACAGATCTCGGGACTGCTGAGTATGCAGAATATGCTCAAGAACAATGAGACTGCACGGATTGAAGATGCGAGTATGCTGAATGCCCGGTTGAAAGGTCTCGAGCAGAATCAGGATGATCTTCGAACTGTACTGGGTTCGTGAACTCTATAACATGTTTGAACAACCTCACTTCATTTGGATACCGCAGAGATTAACCACAGCAACATGCTTGCCATGATGGCTTCCCTTCAACGGAGGCTCAATGTTGCACCCAATAATGACCAGGAACAAACCTTTTATTCACACACACTCCAGTATTTAACCTCAATGAGTGGCCGGCAGGTGCAATTGGAAGACTGGATGATTGCATCCTTTGATGTTGATTATGGCCCAGAAGTTGGTGTTGGTGGATTGTGAGTTCAAAGTTGGTAAAAATCCCGGATGAGTTCATGTATTTTTTTTTACAGTGGCAAAGTATACCGGGGGACTTGGAATCAAACTGAGGTGGCTATCAAGGTCCTCCAGAATGTTGCTGGTGTTACACCAAGTCTTGTGGTAGGTAATCAACACACATCTGGAATAATTTTACCCATTCATTGCATTGGCAGTTGCTGCGAAAGGAAATCGATGTTTGTGTGCCTTGCTACTTGTACCTCAGATAGTTTAAACTTCCTTCACAGCTCTGGGTCACACTCCGCCACCCAAATATCCTACAGTTTCTAGGTGCAAATACATTCGATGACAGCCCATTTGTAGTGATGCCTTACATCCCATACAATGCCCGTCAGTTTCTGGATCAACACCCAACATTTGATCCAGTATATATTGTGAGTCAATCCCAGTTCAATTGGATCCGAAAACTCATGACAACCAGCTCTGTGACGTGTCCCTTGCTCTTCAATATTTGCATTCTCGAAAAATATGTCATGGTGACCTCAAAGGGGTGAGTAACAGATGAAGATTTTGAAGTGGCGTGTCACTGATGTCCTGTAATCGAGGTCAACATCCTCGTTGAACCATCTGGGAGGGCTCTCTTATGTGACTTTGGTCTGTCTCGCATCAAAGCTGATGCCACAAGTCGCACTGCACATACAGTCAATCCTGTAATTGTAGGAAGCCGCAACTGGATGGCTCCGGAGCTCCTGGCTGGCTCACCTCCCAAAATGCCCTCAGACATCTACGCATTTGGGATGACACTATTTGAGGTGCACTTTTCTCATTTTCCTTGTCAGAACATCTGCTGACCACAAACACAGCTGTATAGTGATGAAACACCACTCGTCAACATCGCACACACAGACTTCATTGAGCTGGTCTTCCGTCTTGGAGTCAGGCCAGACCGGCCAGAGATAGAAGATGTCCCAAGGTTGACTGATTCACTCTGGACTTTGGCTGAAAAATGTTGGCTTCAAGATCCCAAAACACGGCTGACAGCAGGACAAATACATGCTCTGGTAATGGATATCATATCAGAAATCTCAGTGGATTCAACTGGAGAGGCCTTGATGAACAGCCCACGGGGTACAGAGATTAGCAATCCAAACCATGATCTTCCTGACGACAATGTGTCATCGAAAAAAGACCTTCTAGACAAGCTGTCATCCATGTCAGCACTGGCCAGTGCTCACCATCAAGCACACCGGTTCAAGGAGGCTGAACAGCTCAGGTTGGAGATATTTGAGCAACGAAGGCAGGTTGGGGGAGACGATGATCCAGATACCCTGCAGGCCATGCACAGCTTGGCTGCCACTTACAGCAGATTGGGGAAGTGGAAGGAGGCCGAGGAGCTCGGGTTGGAGGTTGTCAAGAAACAGAAGGAGGTTTTAGGAGTGGACCATCCAGATACCATGACGTCTATGCACAACTTGGCTGCTACTTACAACAAATTGGGAAAGTGGAAGGAGGCCAAAGAGCTTGGGTTGGAGGTTGTCAAGAAACAGAAGGAGGTTTTGGGAGTGGACCATCCAGATACCCTGAGCTCTACGTACAACTTGGCCGCCACTTACAGCAGATTGGGGAAGTGGAAGGAGGCCAAAGAGCTTGAGGTGGAAGTTGTCAAGAAACAGAAGCAAGTTTTGGGGGTGGACCATCCAGATACACTGTGGTCTATGTCCAACTTGGCTGCTACTTACAATGCATTAGAGAAGTGGAAGGAAGCTGAAGAGCTCTACTTCGAAGTTATCAAGAAACAGAAGGAGGTTTCCGGGGTGAACCATCTAGATACCCTGTGGTCTATGTCCAACTTGGCTACTACTTACAGTAAATGGGGGAAGTTGAGGGAGGCTGAAGAGCTCGGATTGGAGGTTGTCAAGAAACAAACACAGGTTTTGGGAGTGGACCATCCAGATACCATGAAGTCTATGCACAACTTGGCTGCTACTTACAGCAAATTGGGAAAGTGGAGGGAGGCCGAAGAGCTTGGGATGGAGGTTGTCAAGAAACAGAAGGAAGTTTTGGGAGTGAACCATCTGGATACCCTGTGGTCTATGTCCCAATTGGCTGCTACTTGCAGCAAATTGGGGAAGTGGAAGGAGGCCGAAGAGCTCGGGTTGGAAGTTGTCAAGCAACAGAAGGAAGTTTTGGGAGTGAACCATCCATATACCCTATGGTCTATGTCCAACTTGGCTCTTAGTTACGGAACATTGGGGAAGGAGAAGGAGGCCAAAGAGCTCGGGTTGGAGGTTGTCAAGAAACAGAAGGAGGTTTTGGGAGTGGACCATCCAGATACCATGAAGTCTATGCACAACTTGGCTGCTACCTACAGCAGATTGGGGAAGTGGAAGGAGGCCAAAGAGCTCGAAGTGGAAGTTGTCAAGAAACAGAAGCAAGTTCTGGGGGTGGACCATCCAGATACCCCATGGTCTATGTCCCACTTGGCTGCTACTTGCAGCAAATTGAGGAAGTGGAAGCAGGTCAAAGAGCTCGAGATGGAAGTTGTCGAGACACACAAAGAGATTAAGGGAGTGGACCATCCAGATGCCCTGCGGTATATGTCCAATTTGGCTGCTACTTACAACAATTTGGGTAACTGGGAAGATGCAAACACACTTTCCAAGACCATCAAAAATATTCACGAGGTATGTTGAAATTTTTATCTATCATGCAACACCATGAATCCAACCTGAAACACAGAGAGCCCAGGCCACATCGTGAGGTCTTTTGGTGTCGGGCACATTTTTCAGCCTGAGCACAGTTAGAAGGTTCCCTTTTCTTGTTTCTGTATATGTCCCATGTATCATTGAGAGTCAATATCTATAGTCATGGGCCATACAAGTGACGTGTTGGGAAGCCGTCATGACCACACATTAATTCACCATAGATGGTGAACATTGAGCTCGCTTTGGTTGGGGAACACTGAGTTGGGGCAAAGCGGAGCCAGAAGGACCATAAACAGGCAGGATAATCTAATTTGTGTTCGGCTATGGACAAGCATGTTTGTTGGAGATTAGCAATCCCGCACAACTTTCCAGATCTATCAGTAAGGCTGACGTTGTTTACTGAGAACAGAAGGCACCGGAAAGGACAAGAACTAAGTAGAATAATATTCTAGATAATATTTAGAATAGTATAAATATCGTAGTAGGTCCGTACGAGTTTGTACCAAGTGGACTAACAGCCAGAGCACTACTATTCTGTTAGGGTTGGGTTTTCAGCAACCCCATCTCTACATAGACAGCTTACTCTTGTTAGGATCCAGCACCGTGGAATCCTTTAAATACGCTATATTTGCACTAGTTTATTTACTCTTGCTCTTACCTTTGTACCACGACATCAACTTCAGCAATCCTACACATTGTTCGAAGTCTTTCGTGGTCTCGTGAGAAACTGAGTCTTTACATATTCCCTAATCAACCCAAAATTACAACAGAGTACATAGGAGGAGAGTGAGATGAAGCTCAGCTCAGACCGAGGAGAAGTGCATGAACTACTATTGCTTCTGCGTCCACTGTTACAGCTGATGTCAGTACCGAGGGCGCAGATCAAGGATTTTCTGTTTTGGGATGTTTCCAAAGAATTCCCTATATCTCTGTTAGTTCTTCACCGATTCACATAAAAACTAAATAGATCTACTCAGCTAATTCATGCACAATTAGTGATAGAGAGGAACTTGCGAAAATATTATGTATTAGGTAATTTCTGTTTTGGGGCTGTTTTTGCACTGAATACCGTCTAGCATGGTGAGAACATTTCCCAGTGACCTAGAATTTTGGGAGGGACAACATGTATATGTTATGAAACAAGTGATAGAGCCAGAACCATATGAAATGTCCAGATGAATGTAATCTTGGCAATATCTCTGAAAGCCAAAAACTGCCAAATGTTTTCACTGGAGCTAGAAGGACTGTAACTAAATTATCCTCACTTCTGGCTCTATCACATGTTTTGTCAGGTATGCATGTTGTCTCTCCCAAAATTCTAGGTCACTGGGACATGTTCTGGCCATGCTAGACAGTATTCAGTGCAAAAACAGCCCCAAAACAGAAATTACCTAATACATAATATTTTCGCAAGTTCCTCTCTATCACTAATTGTGCATGAATTAGCTGAGTAGATCTATTTAGTTTTTATGTGAATCGGTGAAGAACTGACAGAGATATAGGGAATTCTTTGGAAACATCCCAAAACAGAAAATCTTTGATCCGCGCCCTCGGTACTGACATCGGCTGTAATATGCAGGCTGTTGCTATTACCGGGACCACCGCCCTATGTTTTTCTCGTCCTCAACTTCATCATATGACAATATTTATCATCAAATATTATTTACTTTTGTTCGGGCCATATTGGACATTATTGCCATTTGCAAAAAAGTTGGCGGTGGCGGTAAATACACATCAACTTGGCCTTTTCCAGTCAAAACTTGTGCAGTCCATATCTCAATGAATACTGTACGAAACCTAGCAAGTATATAGTCGAAAATGATCGTCTCGTTGAGGGCAAGATGCCCCTTGGGTCCATTTTGTGTTCTAAGCAACTTTCAAATAGTTTTATTTGGCAGGCCTATTTCTGTGTATTTTGAGCCTTTCTCGAGAGCGGCGGCACATTTCGTGAAGCTCAAATGAGAAAAAAAATTCGTATAACATTTCTGAAGGTGCCCCCAGCTATAAATACGCAGGCCAGCGCATCCACCACATGCTGTTTGTTTGTTTCAGCAATTAGAGTCAACTCAACTTCACCATCTGTGTTCAACCAACCATTTAGCATTCTAACATGCCATGGGAGACTCTCAGAAGGCTCAAAAGAGAAAACCGCGTGCTGAACACCCCAGTGCAGGCACCAGAAAAGCTGCTGGAACAACTAGTAAGACTACAGAGAAGGAGAACGATGGAAAGCCTCGCCTGAAACCTAGGCCCCTCCACAAGAATCCAAGTGTGTTTGCATCGGATGCAGATGCGGCGGAACTCCTGATGGGACTAGGAGGAGCACATAACTCAATGGACAAGGTTTTTGATATAGTCATGGGTGTGACACCCGAGGGCAGCGTGACACTTGATCTTGATCAGTATGGAGGAGGGGAGGGAGGGATTGGGGATGGTTCAGACTGGGAAGAGGATAAAGGTTAGTCTATTCTCCTTGGTAGACCCGGAATCCTTTTCACGTGTTTTCCATTGTAGCTGATGAGGATCAGGCAGATGAAGATTTAGACAGCAACGAAGAAGATTATACAATCATTTTCGATGTTCCCTACTGCTACACCACGTTCCAACATCTTCTCTGAATCCACTCCACCAGTGTGTTCAACCAAATCCAAATCCCAAACTCAAACCCAAATCCAGTCAAAACCCAATCCATACTGTCCAACGAGAACCATCCGAGAAACCAGAACAGGGGTACGAGACCCTGCAGCAAGACCACTAGTCTCACCAATGAGAACCAGAACACTCCTGCCGCTGGTCGGGCCATGTAAGGTGCACAACGATCCATAATTGGGCAGGGTGCTGGAGCCAGGGTTTGACTTTTGACGCGTCCGCTAAAACAAAACCAGAGAAACCGAAATAAGAGGGGGTGAAAGGAGGGGTCTATCTTCCTTTCTATCGAGTTTACACTGAGCTTTTATACCTACTCTGTTTTGGCTGCACAGCAAACTACAAACAGCTACAGTTCACTTGGAAACCATTGTCCAGAAGAAACATGTTCCTGTTGCCTTCCTACACATCCCAGTTCTCTTGTGACACGTCTCCTCCCAACGCACCACAAAGCAGTGCACGTGCTTACCATCAAACACGTGTCCGTGAACTCCTCGGTGTTTCAACCTACTCTCGCGAATATTGAGTAAATCGCAAAATCAGCCCATTTTTGCTGATTTCACCACTG
This sequence comes from Mycena leptocephala, assembly GCA_029378395.1. Taxonomy (NCBI): domain Eukaryota; kingdom Fungi; phylum Basidiomycota; class Agaricomycetes; order Agaricales; family Mycenaceae; genus Mycena; species Mycena leptocephala. Next base: position 105,555 of record JARJLF010000322.1, on the reverse strand, counting down.
GACAAATTGCTGGCTCATCAGTGTCGAGTCTCGGAGAAACTACCAGGCCACCACAAATTTCTCCGAAAGTCACTTCGCATCAATCCGGGAATCCCACATCAAGTCTCACCGCCCCTTGCACTCGCTGTCCGCCTGACAGCGCTGCCCTCAATATCCGCAAAAAAAAAACAATTTACTTCAATTTTAACAAGCTATCTACTACAGGTGAGGGCACTTCAATAATATATATATTATACTTACTCTCACCCCCGTGCATCGTCTGGAGCGTCTGCCGCCACCCCGCCAGTGCCTGCCAGCACCAACCGCTAGCAGACATGGTGGTCGGGAGCAAGAGGCGAAGTTGTGCCGCCATGCCACAGCCGTTGACTTGCCATGTCGAGTCTCGGAGAAACTCCCAGTGGCCCGGGAGGTTTCTCCGAAACTCGCCAGCTCACACTGGGTGACTGTGTGACTTATGTCACCTTTCGCTCTTTTGTTCTAACCTCCACGTCAAAACAGTAAGTCGTGTCTACAGTAGTTGTAGTGAGTAGTATAGTACAAGCAATGAATGAAATGAGGCTACAATGCCTAAGAAAGAGTGAAAAGTGTCCCGAGGACAGGTCAAATGAGAAAAAAAGCAAAGAAAAGCAAAAAAAAAAACAGACTTGCGTGCATATTTGCGGTCAGGTGACTTTATGCACGACACTGACGATGACGCCGCCCACAGAACCCAGTCCTAGTACATCGATGACAGCGCCGAGGTTGATCACGACCCCTAAGTGAATCCTGACGCACAGATAAGCCAGGCGCGGGATTGACTGGATTGCTAGTGCGCAATGACGAAGATGCCAGCAATGATGACAACTCATATGAGGTGCACCTGCATTGACAGGACTGGGAGGACTTCGACATGGCAGCCATCGATGCTGGCCATGAAGAGCACCTGCGCTCGGACGCGCGATACAGGATCCCGACTCCATTGCTGCAATCTGGTGTGGGGACTCCTTCTCGTGGTGACACATTCTACAATGACATTCCCTCACGACCACCAAGCCCAGTCCCTGCCTGGACTGCTCCCTCCCAATCCGGTTCTCATGCCTCAACACCTGTCTACATCCCACCACAAGATAATGTGTTGGTGGGGGCGCAGACCCCGCTATTCCTCCCTGAGCGTGACCAGACACCCCTCTTTTTGCCCAGCTCGCATGGTCCTACACCATACAACTTCGACTTCTGCAGCGAGACACCGGCCTTCTTCCCCACCTTAGTTGGTCCCGTATGTTTGGCAACTTTTCTTATTTGAATTCTGCTAACAAAGACGATGGTATACTAGATTCCGAGGAGGGAAGAGACTCTGCTCTTCGGGGGCTCGCGACTGCCTCCTCCCCACCGAGATTTCACTCCTGTTCCCTCTTAGTAAGTGCAATCTTTGGCATTGGTTACAATATTGACCTAGTTCTCGTACAGACTTTGCCTACCCCATCTTGCCCAACCTCCCCCAAGCCTCCCGCAAAGAAAAGACACATTGAGTCAGGTGCCGAAGCGAGGATTCACCCCATATGCGCTGCCTTCACTGATTTCTTGACATGTTGGTGGAGGACTCCGACAAGGAGGAGGATGAAGAAACGCTTTCAGACAAGGGTCAGTGCTCGTGCAGAAGGCCATTCTCCACTGACTCCCCTCCTTTTTTGAATTTCTGGACAACGAGCCAGTACATGATGGCCCCCAGTGCTGCCGCCCCATGTTCCCTGAGGAAGACGAAACTGAAGATGACCTTTGTGCATTGGCAGCTGCGTACGAGGACGCTGGAGGTGAGTACAGCTGTGCTGCCTGAGAAGAGCACTCCATTGCTCCAGTGCACCCTGTCCCTGCATCCACTACCTCCGCCCCGCCTGTTGTCATGGAGGACACCTTCGTGCTGGACACCTCGGTCATTCCCAGATACAGTCTCTACAAAGGACTGCTCGCATTGGTTCTGCTTCTTGAGAGCTGTGATGAAGGTCGATACCCGTTCCGTTCGATACGAGTGGTCGGGGAGGTTTACAACTTGAGCGGTGACTGGCATGGTGCTCGAGATGCTGTTCTGTCGAGCAGTCCGTACAGCAACAGACAATCCAAGGGTGGCAGTTCAATGTTCTGCCAGGCGCAGTCCTGGAGACCTTGGTTTTCGTAGTCAGTGTACCCTGGAGAGCGGTGAAACGGTGCACTAAACAGTACGCTTGAAATCGATAGCAGCTAGGGGATGCTAAACACCACCAAAAACCACCAACGCACACACACACAACTGCCCTCTTATTAGCGCTTCCTTTATGTTCGTGGGTCCGTGCCGTAGTATGCGGCAAGCGAAGTCTGAACTCTCAGAAACAGTAACCAAGTTCCAACTGAACAATCCGATGAATGTTCTCAAGTACACTTCCGCTCTCGAAAGTAACCGTTCACGCAACGTTCCCTAGGCCCCGATGAACAGGTACTACGGGTGTTTTGTAGATTTGTATAGTTTTGAGTCTTAAGCGCCTTCTAGCCTCAAGAAACCCAGTTTGCGTCGCCTTACAACTGCTGAGGTTCTACCAATGGATGACCTTGACTCTATAGCGCAAATCCCATACAGATAGGTCTATGCCCAAGTGTCCCACTGTGCAGCCTTAGCCAGCCACAGATACAACAATTTGTGTGCCCCTAGGGAACTACCTAGCTCCTAGCTGCACGATACCACCGTCACCTATCAGGTAGCAGACTCTGGCTGTTAAACCAAAGAATGTTTGCACTGTCTCACGATTACTGAGGGTCTACCAATGAATGACCTTGGCTCTATAGAACAAATCCCATACAGATAAGTCTATGCCCAAGCGTCTCACTGCGCAGCCTCAAGCTAACAATGGTCCAATGATTCCTAGGGTGCCTTCTCACAGGTCACTCGAGGTTCTGAAGCTTAAATCACAACTCAAGCCTTTGAGCGTTATAGAACAACTACAAACAGAGAAAGTGCTATTCTCTGCGAAGCCGACATGAGAACACTACCACCGGTGAAGCTGGCTTTGGCTACTGCCTAGGCGAACTGGGGGTGCAATGAACTGGTCTTCTGTGGGGTTCCTTCTGCCCTTTTATACTACTTTGCGAAATACATGAGATAATACGAATTGAGTAACTGAGATGAGGTGCTTTATAAGAAAGAATCAGGTGCTTGAGTGCCGAGTTGAATCGTCATGATGGAATGGCCGAAATAGTCATCCAGGTTGACCCCTAGGTCTGTTTTGGGTATATTTGTAATGCCCTAGGCCAGCTGCTCCCGCTGGGGACAAATGTCTCTGGCTTGGTTGATAATCCAAGCTTCCTTAGGTCATTACAAGGTATAATGCGGAACTCTATCCACCATCACGCCGCTAGGACGCCTACACTTCGGCGTCCGCTTTCTCTGCAATCAACACTGCTGCCACAAAGAGTTACTTGTCTTTGTTTGGCACCTCCCGACCGCATCGCGTACGTCACATGTCTCCTAGCCTCGTCTCGACTGTCAGAGCACGCTCCTCAGAGTACTCATTCCGTCTGGTTAAGTAGAACTCAACTACTACTCGACAAATCTTCAGTAACGTCGCCCTAGGGCACTTCACTGGCCCTAGCTGGCTAGTCACTATCGACTAGACACCTCCTAGGAAGCAAGCTTCCCATACGATATCTGTGCCTAGGCGTCTACTTCTCCCTAGCTGTCCCATCTCTCTCCCTAGGACCTTTCCTGTGCAGCCATTGGTACTCCTAGTAGAGTTATGATCCCTAGCTGGACTTCTTGGGCTTATATGTTTATCTCCTTGATAGTGTACTTAGTTTGCACTAAAGTACTACAGCCAGTGGTTCGGAGCTCACCCTAGCTCTCCTTTAGTATCACCAGAACAGGTGCCCTAGGGCTGTCGTACAGGCCCTAGGGGCACAATCTCCGCCAATCTCTGGGCTAGGCTTTAGCCTTAGAAATCGCAAAAATCGTGAGATTCAGCCTTCACATTTTGTGGGCCGTATCACCGGTACTCACATATCACTTAAGATGCGCTGGTAGTTTTAGATGGGAGAATTAGATGTCTTTATTTGTAGCAGCGTCTTGTATTTATAGGAAACTGACTCTCTAGCACTGCCTTCTACATGTTCCTTTTGTCCTTCTCCGACTCATTGCATACTGTTCCCTGAATCGGGGTCGCCACATGCTCACTTGACTGGTTCCATCCGTCTTTGTGACTCAAACGAAGTTCCCACTCCGTTCTTGTGCTGTGCGTGGGATATCCGCTCGATGAACACATGGCGCTTCAGTTTTCTGCTCTCAATTCTGCATTCCTGGAGGCTGTGCATGAGTTCTCCGTTTGCCGAACGCATGCTCCTTCAGTCAGGGATGATTTCCGCCCCCAGATCTACATTCCAAGAAGCTGTGCATGGGTTTTCCGTTCCTCGAACACCTGCTCCTTCAGCCGGAAACAATTTCTGCTCTCAGTTCTATATTTGTGTGAATTTTCTGCTCTTAGATCTTGTCTTGGTTGGCCCGTTCCTCTTGATCGAATCCTGCTCCTCGTTTTATTGATACCCTCCCCAACTTGATTGACCTGTTCCTTCTTGAAGGCTGCTCTGCGGGCTCCATAACCATATCCTACTCGACTTATATCGCGTTCGGCACCTCGCTCGGCTTTGCCGGTGAGGCAAAGCGGAGGGAGGCAAGGCTGAGGGGAGCACGAGGTGGCACATATGTCAGCGACAGCACAAGGTACTAGTCGGGCGTCGTCAGTTGCGCGCGCAAATTCGGGCACAAGTCGGGCAGGTTGGCAGTGTGGTAAAGTACTTTGGCACGCAAAGTCGGGCGCAACTCCGTTCTTTCCTGTATCCCGTTCATTGGTGCTGCCTTAGTCGGGGAATCAGATTTGCATTCGTGGGATTTCCATTCGTAATCTTTATGCGATTGATTTTCTGCTCATGTGACCTATGCAGATTCCTGACTTGTGGTCCCAAGGTTTTGCAGTTAATGTGTGGATTGGAATTCACTGTTGTGTTGGAGTCTGTGTAAAGGTTTCAGATCGGAAATGTGTTCTGTCTCTTTTTGGTGATGCCATTTCTGCTTTGTGTGTGCCGTTCCAGAGCGATCACAGTGTGAAGCTCGTGAAGTTGGTGATCCTATTATGGGGAAGCCCGATGAGACGGCTTGGGGTCCGATGAGTTGGGACCTTGCTAAAGGAGGTGTGAGAGTGAAATGCCCTGCTAGAGGCAAGTGAGGATGTGGTCGACTTGGTGTGAGCGAGGCTTAGTTGCACAGGTGGGGGTACAGGTAGTGGGGGAGAACTAAGCTCCGAAAATTGACCGACTACAACACCCTTTTCCGCTATCCTTTTATACCTTTCTGCCTCTCGACCATCACCTTGATGCCTGCTCATTTGGTTCCATCCCCTTCGCGTTTGAGAGTGCTTTTGCAGGACCGTACGTGGCGTGCGTTCAGTATTTGGGGCCACGGGTGAGGCTTATGTCCAGATTTTGGGGTTCATTTCCATGAACAGACGTAGGATACAATGCAAATTGGTACAGACACAGGTTGTGTTCCACGTGTATTGGGTTTTCTGAGCTGCAAATGGTTAGTTAATGGTTGAAAGACATGTCTGGACACATCTGAGTAGGTTTGGAGCAGTTTTGTTGAGTGGAAACTGGATCGAACGAGGCTTGCGTCGGCAAATTGGTGAGTTCCTGAGTGTGGGAAGAGGAAACCAAGGCCAGGATGCCCGCTATTGGTTGGACCGTACCATTCTTGTGGGGCATAGCATGTGGTGTCATACTCGTAAGTGAGGCACAAATCGTGGAAAGAGGATTTCGGGAAATGGGAGTGACCAATGAGTGTTGTGGCTAACCAGGTGAGTGGTACAAACAACATGGAGGGTTGGATGGGGACCATAGGCCGCGTACATTTGATGAGAATCCAGATTTGGTAACTTCAATTCCCGATTCAGATGAACAGGCACCTCGTCCTGAGCTCAGTTGAAGGGGCCATGAGGTGGTGTGCAGGGCGTAGCACAAGCACCAGCCTCACAGCGTGGTGTACCCAGACCTCATGGGGGATTCATAGTAGTATATTGCAGCGGTGGTAGGTGTAAGCCTGCGTGAGTTGGAAGAGGGGAGGGTGCGAGGAGCACTGGCGCTATAGGTGGGAACATGGTGGAGTGCGAGGCAGAGGTGTGGCAGCTGATGAAGGGCCGTTTCCTAGGTCGAGACTGCCTAGGTCAAGGCTGGCAATGAGGTTGGGGAACTCCTCGTCGTTGTACTCGTCTGAGCTATCGAGGGCTGTCATGGCTTGCAAAACAAAAGTGGGTGAGAAGTGCTCACAGTGAAGGAAGAGGGAGCCATATAACTTTTAAGTACCAGTGACATGAGAAAGAGTGCGATCAGAACACACCGATACTAGGCTGAGTCTCGGTTGAAGCCTTGAGGTTGAAGTTGAAGGGCAAGGGAAGGGTCGTATGGGAGAGAGAGATCTGGAAAGAGTCTGTAGATCTGCTCATTTGGATTTTGATCCGTGGATGGTTATTATGGGGTTAACCAGGCGATTGATTTTTTTGGATGTTACATTACTGACATGATATGCCACACTCATAGACCATTCTCATCAGACACTACGGCAGTACATGGGGAACTACGAACTACGCGACATCAAGACTGGAATATAGGTCAGGGTGATTTAAGGGCAGGAAGGGGAAATCTATGATTGATAAGTACACGAAACACGAAAAAGAACACGTGAAAACTTGCTGTTCATCAGTGCTGGGTGATCACGGCCACCATATTGTTGGCAAGCAGGTCGTTGAAGGCTTGAGTGGCATAGCTCTTCATGTGGCTGCTGCGGATGCCAACAACAGCGTTGATGGCGAGAGCATTGCTGAGGGTGATGCCGACATACAGGCCACGCATAATTGCATACCAGGGAGATGTGTCCTCATCAATGTGCTCGTCCTCCACGATGGGCATGAGGGGGGCAGTGGGAACAACTATATACAGTGCACCCACAACCCAAGAGCTGCGAGTGCGAAATCTGACAGGTGCAGCAGGAGCGGGGCTTTGAACAACAGGCACAGTTGTTGGAACTGGGGGTGCAGCTGTCTGAACTGGGGCCATGAGCGCTGGAGCGGGCACAGGGGCAGGCACTGAGAACATGGGTGAGATCCTATGATAAGGAGGGAGCATGAGAATCACCTTGGCCTTGGGAAAGCATGGTCATAGTGGCCCACATGTTCTGGAAATCAGCGATAGCAGCAGCTAGAGGAGGGAATATTAACATGGGGGGAGACAGTGAGATAGATGGACGTACGGTCAGTGCTGGGGGGGAAAGCAAAGGCTGCTACTGGAACAGAGGCTGTTCCAGAAGAGGGTTGGGGAAAGTTGGTCATTGTGGTAAAAAGTTGGGGGTTTAACGAGATCAGAGTGGGAGGGGTAGCTTTTAACGTCACAACCTCCCCTGCTTGCTGCCACCTCTCTCCCTGCCACAACCGAGTTCCCACTGCCCGCCACGTCACAACCTTCTCTGCTTGCTGCCACCTCTCTCCTCACCACGACCAAGTTCCCACCGCCCACCACATCACAATCTCCCCCACTTGCTGCCACTACTCCCACTGCCACGACCGAGTTCCTGCTGCCTGCCACTTCACAACCTCTGCTCGCTGAGGCTCTCGCCACCACTGTCAACAACCACAGCCCTGAAGATGAAGGCTATGATGACGATGTGGAAGAGGTGGAGCAAGACGATCAGGAGTTCCCTTGGCAGTCCCTGTCCCCACCCCCGCCACCAGCCTGCAACCCTTAGCATATCTTGCGGGAGGAATGCGAGACAGATCTTCAGCATAATGCAGCTGCACTGGAGACACTCAATTCGGAGTGGAAGGCAGTTACTGAGCTGTTGGCAAAGGAGCAGGCCTGACAGCCCAAGCCGCGGATGCTGTCGACCCTGGCTGGTCCACCCCACTGGTCTGGGTGCCACACATGAGCTGGGGTGGGTGCTGGCGAGGTTGACATAGAGGTAGATACCCCGGACCCTGAGGTTCTTAGTGCCTCAGTGTCAGCTACCACAGCCATGTCCTCATCACTATCAGCACCCCCACTCACCCTGTCAACACCCGCTCACGACGCATCCTCGACACTGACCCCATTGCAGCCACTTCCATCCACGTCGCCTTCACCAGCCTCGCCTACTGTTGAGTCATCAACACCCACCAGCAGCATGTTGCCCCCAAAATCCGAAGGCAACTCTGAGGTGCAGGTTATCCTGACACCATTGTCATATGCAGCGTAGGTCCACATTGCTATGGCAGCACCAGCGCCAAGCATGCCGAGCAGTGCGGTGGCTGGTTTGTCAACATTGACACCATGCCCGGCCGATGCTCACAACTGGTTTGTCAATGCACACAATGAGATAACGCGCATTGATCTTAGGTGTCACTATCACGCGCTGCTCGCCACCTGGATGCATGTTGAGCATGCATCATGTTTCGAGCACGGGCCGACAAATCTGCCCAACAAACACTGCCCCGAGCAAGTGTCGACTTGGATCTCGAAGAATCAATGGGGGAAACAAGGAGTAGAACTGAGGGTGACAGACCTGCATGTGTATGCTGCGCAGTGGCAGCAGTGGTGGGATTCCCTCCAGCCAAGCTGGAGGAAAAAAGAAACGGATGGGGGGTGGAGCATCGAGGCTTATGGCAAAGCAGGGAGGGAATGGGGTCCGCTTTATCAGTGGGGAGTCAATGGTACATTAAGTATTCTTGCTTCACTTTACTTCTGTGTCAGCACAGGGCCTCACTGCAGGGTTTACTGTGACGTGGGCAGCTGGGTGATACAAGAATATAGGTAAAACACTGTAGACTGAGCTCTGGAGAATAGACTAGAATAGTGTAAAGAGCCTAACTACCTATCCTAGGATTATATATACTGCAAGCCATAGTAACGACTACCGATCATCAAGGGGTAATTGGGAATGTGTTTGCATCGTTGAAATATGATCGCAGCTGAAATGTGATCGGGTTGAAATACAATCGCGGTTGTGAATGATCAGGTTGAAATAACCCGATTGTAGACAGCAGTCGATCCTATGATCAAGGGGTCGAGCGGGGCGTTGGAGAAGGCGAGACGGAGGAGGGAGAAGGAGAGCGGTAGGAAGTATAACCCGGTGGGTGTTGTGTAATCTGCTGGGTTATTGGAATGAACTTGTGGAGTGTGAAAAAGAGCAAATCATGACATTCTGGGGTCGTGCGGTTTCCAGTGGCGAACAACCGGAGTTGGAAGCTTGGGAGGCGGCTGTCCTCGACGTGACTTAGATGATGGAAGGGATGGCGGCCTATTATGAACTATTCAAACGTCGATTTTAATACTATGTTTTTCTCTTCTTTCTGGTGTGTAATGTAGCTACTTTGCATCTCACTAGTTGTCTTCGGTACGGGTGATTGAAGGTATATTTTATATTTATATCTAACTACATGTGAGATAGATCTCCCCAGAACAGACAGCAAGTAGTAAAATCTCATTATGGCCGAACGGTTGCGGTGCCGCAGCTGTATGCGAGAGGAAACATTAGCACTAATCGGGGAGGTCTCGGTTCGAATCCGATTGATGAAATGTCTGGCATTTTTACGGGTTTTTTGACCAAATGTTTTTTTTTGTGTGTTTTCTTGCTCGTTTGTGTTGGTAACTTACATCGTTTTATTCTTAGTGGTGTGAAAACCCAAGGAAAGCTAAGAATGGCATCAACTTTTCCTCTTCCGGATTAGGCGAATTCTTTCAACGTGTTCTTGGCCTTCAAAGCAACAAGGCAAATACGAAGACTCGTTTCAGTGCTTCGACCCCTAATCCCCCGAGCCCGCTCGCACATGCCGACATTTGGTTCCAAATCGGCCACGTTTACGAACAACAGAAAGATGTATGTCACCGTTCTTTGTGTTCTGGCTATATTTGTTCTGATGTGATCCTGTCAGTGGCAAGGATGCGTACGAACACGTCGTTACCGACACCCAAGTCACACCAAAGTCCTTCAGCAGCTTGGGCTGTACCATCAGGATGGCTCCTCCTTCCAAGAGCTTGGAAGCTATTACGCCCGACTGTTCTTTTTCTCGCGCGTCTATGCATAATATCAGCAGGCGGTTTATCGCGATGGCCAGAACCCAACGTTCTGGTGCTCCATTTGCGTCTTATACTTTCAGATCAACCAATACCGCGACGCACTTGACGCATACTCTCGCGCGATCCGCATCAACCCGTACCTCTCGGAAGTCTGGTTCGACCTCGGGAGTCTCTACGAGAGCTGCAATAACCAGATCTCCGTACCCAAGGCACAGTAGTAGTAGTATGTTAAAATAAATGCGGCAAACAATGCGTCATTTGGGCGGGAACCAAGCCAGAATGTAAATCTCAAGATTGGAAAAATCCATGTTAAACCCAACAGCGGGAAAAAGGAAAAATATGCAACGGCATCGAAAACAAACACATATCAGCAACGCGTTGGTGAGGGGTTGGCGGCATCAGCAAGATAACAAAAAACTTTTGGACTTTCCAACTTTTTTGTCTTGTTTGTCTCGTGGGCGAAAAAAAAGATCGCAGAATTCATGCCTAGATGCCAATGGAATGGATCAAAAAATTATTATTATTTGGTCTTGTGGGATTTTAGACATGTCTTGTGGTCTTGCGAACTTGCGGTCTTTTTTACCTTGTACGATAACGTACAAGACCGGACAAGACCAAAAAAGTAAACTGTCAAAAACGCGATGGGGTGCAATAATGCACGCGAGCGAATGCGGGGATGGTCGGGTGCGGCAGAGGGAATGATGGGAGGGTGGGTGCAATAATGCAGGTGAGTGAATGCGGGGATGGTCGGGTGGTCGGGCGCAGGCGGAGGGAGGGAATGATGGGAGGGCGGGCATGTAAGCGAATGCGGGATGGTCGGATCAGGCGCAGGCGGAGGGAATGATGGGAGGGCGGGTGCAATAGCGACGGGGATGGTCGGGTGGTCAGGCGCAGGCGGAGGGAATGATGGGAGGGCGGGTGCAATAATGCACGCAAGCGAATGCGGGGATCTTCGGGTGGTCGGGCGCAGGCGGAGGTAAGCGCACGGAATAATGCGAGGACGGAGATGAAGTGATGACGGATGCAATTGTGCCCGCATTGGGAGGCGAGAAGCGTGAGAATATGGCGGAGGATCCAAAAACGACCCCGTCAATATCAACAATTTCAACAGATCATTTGGTCAAAGGATTTATTGCATCCATCAGACCAAATAGATTTTATTGCATCCATCAGATGCCAGATACATCGCGTACCCCCCCCCCGAATGCCCCCAAGAGACCACCCGCAGCCGCTTCTCTACGTACATGACACTAGCCAACTGCTTGGCTAGCGTAGTGGATTTAGACAACACTTCCTATGGCTAGCGCCATGGGATTTAGTCTATATATTAGGGCTATGGCTCAGAATTGTGCCTGCAGGTATAATTGCCTGCATGCTTACGAGCTGCACAGATACGAGGTGCACTCGCGCGCGATAACCGGTCAACAATTGGGGGCTTCATACCTTTTGCTCGAGGGATCCAGCACCTAATGATTATGGTCCCTAAATAATCTGGCGGGAATGGATTAGAAACGAACACCGTGATTTCAGCACCCACCTTGGAGCGGGAGTCCGAGCCTATTATCGGGCGTCGACTGGTTGATCATGAAACTGGATGCAGTCTAGAAAAAGGTTAATTGAGGTTCACTGAGTCCTGAGTCGAATCGGGGATAAGTATACAACTCATAGCTTGGGCTAATCCACTGCACTAATTAATGGGTTGCGGAGTGGTCGAAGTGGGATTCAAGAGATCGGAGTGACGTGGGACGGCGTCAAAGTGACTCCTTAGAGCGGGAAGTTCGGAAGACAAGAAGCGAGCGAATGCTTACCTACCCAGAGCATGATGAAGTTGTGGAATTAAGCATACTTCTGCTTCAGAGCGAAGTTTGAAGTGAATATTAATGAGACGACTCGGAGTCGGTCGGTCAGTCAGCCCGTGGATAAAATTCACTGTTCATCAGCTTTGGATATAGTTTAAATAATTTACTTAGATGCAAGATCACGTACCGTCTGTATGGAGTGCGAGTCGGCGTTAAGCAAGGTGAGCCTCGAAGCCAATGAACTTTGGCTGACTGGAAGCCAAATCAGTGCTGTGAGAGAATATGTACCGGTATCGGCTGAATACAACGAGTCAAGTTAGTAATTATTTGGCGCGATAGAAGGGCATGGCTTGCCTCCGGCATCATAGATTGGGTCGCCTGAAGCGAAGCAGGGGAGGTGAATCGAGATATTGAACCCCCTCGGATTAGATACATAGTGAGAATGTCTGAGGAGAAAAATGAGAAGGCTCGAAGAATGAGAACGACATAATGACTGCTTTGGCCCCATGGCCAGAGACTCGGGTTCTCGAGGGAGGTGAGCTCGGGCATGAACCTGTGGCAGGTGGATTCAACGCCGAGAGTAGCCATCCTATGTAGTGAAAGGAAAATCAGTGAATGGGTGAAATGCGCACCGAAGTCATTCAAATCAATGCCAATCAGCACCAAAGAATGGTAGCGGCAGTGGACGAAAATAAACTGCATATTTATGTAACTCCGCATTTTCCAGTCCTGCGATCCGAAAAACCCTTCAGTTAGCGAATAACGGTCGAGAAAGAATGTGGAGGAGTTGTATATGGACACTAGGACATGAGCACTCACCTCGGAAGAGAACTATGACTCTACGAGTCCATTGGGAGGCTAATCGTTGAACGATGGTCAAATTTTCAAGCCCTAATTAAAGAATGGGAGCGACCTTCAGATCTGGGTATCGAAGTAACGGGCATGGAAATTCCGGGAAATGAGTCAGCTTTGACCCGAGGATAATAAAAGACCGGCGACGGACCATGGGCTAAAGGATTACAAGATCCATTGTCTTCCTGTATTTCCAAGATGAGGTAGTAGCAATGCGCACTAGTCAGAATGTTTACAAGTGAAAAACGAAAACATCAAATGTTAGGCTGATTTAGAGGCAGGACAAGCGGTGTGAACGATACAAAGCTAGTGGAGGAGTCCGGAAATGACAGAATCAAATCCTCGGGAGAAAATTTGATGCCCAAAATGATACATATCAGGGCGAGACACAGGAGCTTGAGGCGGCGCGGGACATTCATAGAAGTGCACACAGGATTCGCGATCCACGAAGCCTAAGGTCGGCGACCGATGACGGGACGAATTGGGAGGAAAAACGAGATAGGAATATCATACTGTACAGAGAAATTGAAGTTGCATCCCTGAAGCCTGAGATCTGAGAGGGCAGGGAGTAGCAAAGATGATGAGGGAAAGAAAGAACGAAACGAATTGGCATCGTGGGAATGTTGATGGGGATCGGCTCGCTGCCGAAACCACGGTGAATGTCTGGCTTTTGGATCTTCTTCCTCCTCTCCTTTCAACGACTATTGCCTTTGAAACTGACCCTTGAATTTTGGGTCATTCAAGGCTGTACTTGTCCTGTTCAATTTGCTATCACAGTTGATGGGTTATTTCAAGTAGGGAATCACACCGTACGTATGGCTTACGGTCATACGTACGGTGCACGTACCGGGAGCCGTTTTGGCGCGTGCCGTAGAACCCGTACGTATACGGATACGAGTCCGTATCAAGCCGTATTTCGGCAAACGCGCTTGAACTTTGCTGGGGGGCGTCATCTCAGTTCGGATTCGGTTCTGGTCATCTGCCAGTGTTAGGAGTGAGTTTCAGCGATATCAATTATGCCGCAACACCACATCTGCTGATTTGTCCCCCGAAGGTGGCCGTATCCCGTACCGTACCGTATACGGTACGTGATCCGTAACGTACCGTCGGGCGCCGGAAGCCTTAGGATCGTGCCCGTACGTATACGGATCTCTTTCCGCATTCACGTATTTGGTGGCGTACCGTATAGGTCCGATTGCCTAATTTTAAGCCTTTCGTAAAGGGTGTGGCAGCTGTAATTCGGCACTTAACATCTGTTCCTCTTACCCCCACCATCGATGGACGACGAAACACATGGGTATGCTCAATCTACCTCTGGGGCTACCACAGATGATCCTGGGTCTTCCTCGTGGGTTCCTCTCATTGCTACCTTCATGGATGTGGGCCGAGCGCCTGATCTAGATACGGCAGTGCCATTTTCTCGCAGTCGCACCACTTCACGGTGGCTGGCAGCACTTTCAACAATTTCAACAATGTCACAAACAACTACACTGGTGCTCCTGTTGTGCCCTCTGGTAGATTTCCAGACAGATCCCTCATATTTATTAGAAAGATAATGATCTCGGGCAGACTTCCGAATGATCGCAATGGCGGACATACATCTTCTCGAAGAAATAAGCTTGGACAATGAGACAGGTGTTTTCAGCAACCACCATCCTGAAAGGACACGTGTAAGACGGGTATATTCTGCCAAGATAGATGGCCGAAAATCGGGGGTGACGGTGGCCATGTATCAGGGTGACGGTGCAGAAGAGGTGAATTCCCGTGTGCTTTCCTGAAGTAAATGTTCTCATAAGATATCACAGGAATGGCGGCGGGATATTGCGAGTTATATGACACTTCGGTAAGTTGCAAAATCTGGGTTTCCGGCACTATGATAGATTAGACATTCAGTCATCCCAACATTATTCAGCTTCATGCAGCTGCAAGTTCGAACAGCATACATGCCACGGTCTTCCACGATGGTACAACCTTCTATTTAAACTGGGTTACCACAGAACTTGACACTCCAATTAGATCTGATACCGTTCGAACAATTCCGGGACCGACATTCACCAATCATGCAGGTGTATATCCATGGCTACTGCGTATGTACATTTGCCATTTTCCACTTGCCGAATATCAATGTCTCTGCAGAGGACAGATTTCATGGTACGAATGCTTAACTATATCAGCTAGCTCGCTGACTACTGTCGCAGGCGACGCGGCATTATTTCTCTGTGTTCCAACAGTGGCTGGTAAGCTCAATCATCTTGGATGCCCTACTTGTTCATGTCAATACTCAGTCCCAAAATGAATGCACATTTTGGATTCGGCGCTCCTCTGGTCGGCTCTGCGTGGATCTCATATCACCGGACTCTGCACACCTCTGGAATGCCCTGATGGCTCCCATCTTACCGGGAATCAAACCATCGGAGGCCCTGAACCAAGAAGCCATGGCCATCGACTCTCTAACACTGAAAAGTTTCACCAAATATGTTATTGGAATCTATCACAACCTCGAAACCTCTACTGTTCTACCTCTGCAACAGTAAGTCTGAACGCAATAATCGCTTGCCCCTCGGGGGATCGACTCGAAGACTCGGTTGAGATTGCACTCTTGCCGGATGCAGAGGTTTATCTACATGATTGGAGTACTACCCTAGGAGCGTACGGAGAAGCAATGGAAGGTGGCTGGACCCGGTACTACGATTTCTTTTTTCTTTTTGGCCGCATGGTGATCTGTTCTGGCTGACTGATATCCAGTTTTTCCTCCAGTATATATTTGACAGCACTCTCAGCGTCAACATCTGGCACAGGAAGGCTGATACTTGGCTCAGCCAAACGAATCATATTTTCAGCCGCTTCGGGATCACATCCAATTTTGAGGATTATAGTAGGTCTCAAACTATTCTTGGCCAATTTCGTATCAACTCATTCAACTAGTTGTCATGGACGACATTCTTTTTTATGTCACAATTTCGCCGATTGTGGAAGACCCCCATATAGGCTATCTATTTCTCTGCCCACGAGACCATTTTCGAACAGGGCCGTTGTCATTCAGATGGCCCGAGTGTCCAGCATACTGGTCCTTCGATCCATCGGGTGTCGACCGTTTGAGCATGGAGGATGCAATTCGTTTGGGATTCCCATCCATCTCGCTCTCCATGAATGTCCTTGGCAAGTCCTGGGATGTTAGTGTTTACGCAGGACTGCGTCAGTTCCACCAAGCGAAAGGTTTTGATCCAGACAGCCAGGATGTTGCTCGCCATCTTGGCAAGCCACTTTGCCAATTGGCGGGGGGGATGGATATTCCATTTGCACATGGTCTGTACACCACCTATACAAATCATGCTGTTCCACTACTAATGATCAATACCAGTGGATGATGCGGATTTTTATTCAGACGAAAACAATCAGGACCCGCTTGGTATGTCAGACGATAACCACAGTCCAACCAGCGAGGATGATGGTTAGTCCGATGCATTGCTAGATCTGAATTAGCTGATCAATGTATTTCAGGCGAGTCAACCGCTACAGAAGAAGAATCTGTCCTAGGGGCCTCTGGTAAGCCAATCTTACACACGAAAAAGCTTTCTGTCCAGCTAATAAATATTGGAAGTTGGTGAGGATTCTCGTGCAGAAGATCGGGACACGCTCGACATCGACGAGGTGGAAACCTCGCAGAATTGCGGTGACAACCATCATGGTAAGTGGAATGCATTTTCCTCTGTGCCGTACTCATGCCCACATCCTCAAAATTTCAGCGCCCAAATCGATGGCTAGAAATGAACCGTTGAGTCCGAATGATGATGAAATGCCGGTCTTGCGGGCCTCTAAATTCTTCATGAACATCCAGTTGGCTCTGATTATGTTTCTCGCATTATGCTGGCTGTGCGACCTCGTGTGGTCTGGTACAACCCTCAAGTACACGGATACTTATTGACGCTTTTTGATACATTATAGTACTTGTTAGTCCGTGAATGATCAATACCATTTTCTCTGTAGCTTACCGAGGATGGTCATTTTACCACCATCGATTTTAGGCTGATTTGAGACTCAACTTTGTGTGATGAAAGGATAAACAGACACAGGTTAGTGATACTCTCCGATCGGGAATGAATGTATCGGGTGGATACGAGGTCCTGAATATCTATCTACATCTGCACAACCTTCCAATTACTCTTCCCTATTCATTCTGGGTTTCACTTATGTGTTCGGTATTTTATGCTGATTTCTTTCTTTGTCGTTCAAATTAGTTCAAAGTCATTTGAAACTTGATCGGGAAAATGCCAAGTGGGTCGAAATGGCATGTTGGAGATTAGATATAATCACCAGCAGATGGGCATGGATGATAGAATTATGGAGGACTCTAATGAGGACTGTAGTTCAAAACTACTGTAGTATTTCGTTCAAATCGACAGTCACGCATCACGCACCCACAAAGGGCTCAAAATTGCCTGTAAGACCCAAAAAAGTCAAAATTTTCGATTCGATGTCGAAAATTTCGCTGGTGTCACGCCAAATTTTGGCTGTTGTCGAAATGTCGAATTGGTTTTTTGGGTCACGCATCACACCCAGTGTCGATTTGAACAAAATACTACAGTAGTCTAGTTTTAGTTGTTATGGGTTAGCCGTAGGTCGCGCTTCGACGATATCATTAGTCACGTGTCAACCACTGGCAAACCCGGCCATCTTTTTCACGACACGCCACGTCCCTCACGCGATATGGGCGGTAGAGCACTCGTCGTTGCTCTCGTCTCACTTCTCCTATTACATGCTTGTGTTGGCTTCAAGTTTCGCGTCGAGGACGAGGTATAGCAGCTGTGTGCCCGGGTAAAATTCGACTTTCTACATGTTTGAAGGTGCTGCTCTCCCTATTTTTGCGGCACTGAACCCGAGCGATGCAGGATTCGTATTTTTACCCGTTGTACGTCCCCAGTGTGTTTGAAAAATGCGAATGACATCCGTCCATTTTGTATGCCATACCTGGAGCTGGGGCTCAATGATCTCGAAAGACTTGAAAGCGTCGTCGTCGAATTGGAGGTAAATTTGCAGCTGCTGAGGCATCGCATAGGTGAGACCGTCACCGCCGACCGGGAGTTTCCGTTTCAAGTATCTTTCGGGCGTCTGCCCGATCTGCTGAAGGAAATCAAGCATCCTGTCCTTGAGTTCTGTGGGAATAGTCTCCTTCTTCCTATTCGAGGCAAGCGGGTGGACAATTACTGGACCCGGAGGCATCGAAATTTTAGCAGTTGCGGAGAAGCGCATGCTAATCTCTTTGCGAAGCGATTTGAGGGAAGAGATGCAGCGAACTAGCGCGTCCAAAACGTGCAGCGTACCCATTAAATCGGCGTCCTCCTGGTCCAAAAATGCAAGGAGATCATCGACAGATACATCCTTCCGTCGATTCTGCGCTATGAGCTGCCTTTTTTCTGGAAGATTGAAAACGTTTACGTCAATGTCGGGTGCCTCCATGTATAAACCCGACATTCCAACGTTCATTATCGTCTCCCGGCCCATGCGGAAGTCACGAACTTTGTGATAATTCTGGCAGTTGTCGACGAGAAGAAAGCCTGCTGTTTCAGGGTTTTGTCCATGGGCTATCGTCGCATGAGCCTCTGCTTCAGATAAGGTAATCAGGGCTCGGCGAATCGTAGCTGGCGCGGACATATTTCCGATGCGGCAGTTGTAATTGATGCGCTCTACTGGCGCGGAGGAGCCAAAGTACAGAATTCCGCGAATGAGCGATAGCAGATTTGCCCGATCTGTACGACAGAAATCGAGGGACGAAATAGCATGAGTGATGACCTGGGGGGCAGGATGGTCAATTGAAGTGCTTGCGATGTGAGAAGAATAAATTACTGCATCTGCGGGGCGCGCTTTTCGCTGAATGATGACGCCATCTTGTTTGCGCGATTTTCGCATTACAATATTCTGGCAGAGGTAGAGAATAACTGGCTGGTGGTTTTCAATTACAGACTGGACACGGGGTATGGTCGCTTCTCCAATATCCTCGCGACGAAGCCTCATTTCTGGATGCTTTTTGCCAATGGACACGTGCAAGCCATTGCTGAGCTTTACAGCGCTCTCCGCCTCTGTGGTAACCTTCTTCCCAATGGTCTGCGTTGAGAACGACGTGAGAGCAGCACGTACAGGTCCTATATCGGTGTAGGGGATTGTTGTCGAGTACATAAGGTCAGAATTGGGCGAATAAGCAGGAATGCGACCATCCGGGTGTGCCATCCAGTCGGAAATGATATTCCCGACAGTCTTCTTGGCTCTCCCAGCCAAAAAAGATCGACGCCATCTGGTGGTGGGTTTGACTGCGATAAATTTCATCGTCCTTGGCGTTCTTGGTCCGAAAGATGTTGTAGAGGAAGCAAGCAAGTGTCCAATTCTGAGCTTGAATTGTCTCGAGAATGGCTTCGATTTTCTGAGCATCTGTCCGCGGAGATTTGCGTTTCGTGGATGGAGTTATTGTCGGGATAGGTGGATTGGGCTTGGATCGCTTTGCTGGCCTCCCAATGGCGTCGGCGGGTGATGGAGAGCTCCCGCCAGATGTGACGGGCATGAAATAAAACTAGCTTAACTTATGTTCCGGCGGTATTTAACGCCAGCCGCACTTAAGTTTGCCCGAAACTTAAGTTCCGTCGGCCTGCCTGCGCTGCGGATGTGCGCAGGTACCCTACCCTACTGGAGTTCCCCGAGCACTTAAGTTTACGTGTGGACTTGAGTTCCAAGCGCTATTCAAAATTCAAGTCTAATTATTGTACCTACTCAACTTAAGTTCCGTATGACTTGAGTGTAGGGCACTCAAGTCCTGCCCACTCCACATTTACCGTGGTCCGTGACCTCAAAATCCTTGTATGCCCTGTGTATGCTCCAGTCTGTAGTTAGTTAATAAACCATAAGTGCATCGAATGACGGACACACCATCCATCCCGTACACTATGTCTTGCCACTGTCAATCTTGATGACCAGCTCATCGAAGGTTACCGAATGGTAATGCGCACCTCACCAAGGCCTTAAACATCATCTTGGAATTGTTCGAGCCGCTTAGACACGGTGGTGGTACAACAAGACGAAGTCCGAGACGGGGCGCGGATCACATCTCAGTTTTATACCGAAAAAGGAGGGCGATTTCTGGACGAGGATGAAGAGCGGCAACAGCAGGGTGTCGGAGTGCTGAGGAGCGAGGGTGTGGTGGCGAAGAAAAGACGAAGAGTGACTCGGCATCAGTTTGAGCCGCGGCGATCAAGATGACTCCTTCTCTTGTCCACCACCATCGTCGTACAACCCTCCTGGCGCTACACTGTGTAAATGACCCACTGTCTTCTAGGTGAGTTCTCTTCCAAGTGCAGTTTTATTGAGCTCAATGGGCAATCAATGGGTCATTTTGAATTTTTCAGCATTGCCACTCCGAGTGCCACCCAACCCGCTCAAGTGCCTGTTCGACATTGAGCGCCATCTGCCACTTTTCCTCCCCTACCTTGTTGTGCAATCATTCTCATCCCTTCCCATCTCATGGCTCTCCCATGAGAAGGTCGCAGCTGCAACTGGTGCCACCGAAGTCAAACCTTGGTAAGTCTCTCAGGTCTGTATGGACGTCAACTGTACTAAGGACTCTTAAATTTCCGTTCAGAATAGTCCGGAAAAAACCAAGAGGCCGCCTACAAATAGGTATGAAATATTGGCTTTAGACCTTTGATAAGCAACTGAAGTTGTTGTAGAACTCAAGTGCTGCGAACTCCAGTCCATCGATGGGACTTACAACAGAAGAGCTCGAGTAGTAGGAACATCGAACTTAAGTTCTTCAATAACTTTGCCTTTGGGGGTTTAGAAGGAGCCGATGCATTCAAGGGACGAGGCGGACGAGCATCAGGTGCGGCCGTTGGAAGAGCGACATCTAAAATCGATGATGCGTGGGCTGCGCGGGATGAATAATTTAGAATTTCAGAGTAAGGTTCAGAGTTAAACAGGAAAGCAGCCCCGGGGATGCTGGAACCTGCGAGGAATTAATAGGGGATTTAAATACAAGAAGAGGAGCACATACTCGTGGCGGTGGAGGGTCCAGGATTCGAGGCAGCTGCAAACGGGAGTTAGTACAGACACGGATACAGATAAAAAAACTCACCGTGAATAGGAAAAGTCCGATCAATAGCCACTAAGTCATGCTCATCACTGGGGTCCGAAGGCGAGGTGCTTCCCACTGAACGGCGAGCTCGATGGATGTGAAAACGAGGCAGAAAATTGAACACGGAGTATGCGCACCGATTAAAATGGGAAGCATAGGGTCCGAGATGAATCGCCATGCGTGGAATGCCCCGAGCAAAGAGTCCCGTAGGAAGGCAGCCCAGTCGAGCCCCAAAACGAGGTCAGTCGAATCGAGATCTGAGACTTCGAACAACAGAGGAAATGATATAGAGTGACGTTGCCCGGCGACAGTGGTGACGAGAAGAGGTTTGGTCTGAGGGGTCTCTAGCAGTGAGTCCAGAAAGCGCATAGACAATACAGACCGATTAGATGGTCGGAAAGAGACAGACAGCAATTGAGAGCTGATTGCCACTCAGGAGCTCCACCGCCGCCTCGTCGGCGTGCTCCCCGCAGGTTCCTCCCTCGTCGCAGTCCTGAATACATGCCACAGCGTGGCGTCGCTGGGTGTGTCTTGCCGCCTCCCGCGTTCCTCGCTGCTGATCACTTGGGACAGAATTCAAGCGCGAGTCTGACGTTTCTACTCTATTCTCGTCCCGGCCCTCACCCATGTACTGGAGCGACCACGATAACACCTCGTCCACATGCTGCTCACCAACATCTTCCCCCATTCCATTCTCTCTACCCACTGAAGGAATCAAATTCCCCGGGCTGCCGAGCCAGGCCACCAAGGACGTTCTGTGCTCCGTCCTAAAGGTGCGAAAGAGCTGGAAGACTTTGCGCGGCGGTGAAACCGTCTGGCCACTGGAGCTCGAAGCTGCACTGCTCGAAGGTAAGCGGTGAAGATGATTGGTATCGGATTTCAATTCTTGACGTGGGAGCACTACAGGCCTGGAACGGTACATGCCTGATGATTCGCGGGAGACGCGGATGCTGGGGCGTTTTCCGCGCCGCAATCGTTTCATTTCAGATTATATTTTCGAAAAAACAGGGAAGCGGCGCTCAGCGAAGCAGGTCGGCAGCCGTTTTCAACAACTGCGAGAGTCTTGTGGAGGCAATAAATGTGCGTTGCCGCCGGATCCTATTTGACCATACCCTGATCCTTTTCCATCTTTAAGTGCTACATCTACTCTCTCCCTTTCGAAAGCCCGCATATTCGGAGTCTGGGTCCCCCGATAGTACTCTGTACTCTCCAATGTCATCCGCAGGCGATGACTTTTCCCCCAGTCCATCCTCGTCCGGTCACGCTGTCATGTACATCGATATCCTCCCAGAAGGATCGTCGGAGCCGTCTCTCGGCACCCGCAGCTCGTTGCCATGGGCAGATACGGACATTGTCCGCGCTTCGGATTATCCTCGACCGCTGAAATCCATCAACCCTACCGTGTCTTTCACGCCGTCGGTGCCTATTATCGCGCAGTCGCGCTTTACGGTATATTCGGAGGACCTGATCCTTCACGCGGAAACCGTCCCGCTTGTGCCGGTGTTGAACCACAACTCTGACGGGTCAGGTTTACTGTATAGCACCCCGCTGGTCCCCCATTATTGCGCGGTAATTTTGGAGAGCCCAGGTACTTATCTCTATCCGATTTACTTCTCATAACTTGACGATACATCCTAGACCCTACTCGATTCACGATCTACCAGGAAGTGCTGAATGAGGAAACCTCAGCGATCGTCTTCTCTAGGACGTATAAATTCAACTATCCCGCCCCACCGAATCTGCACCACGGAGCGGCAAATATCGGACTTGACTCCTTCTCAAACGATCCATCCCGCTACCGCGGGCTCGGATCGCCCATAAACTCGCCACACCCACCGCACAGCAACACGATACAGAGATTCATTCGACCTCCGGAGTGTCTTCCAAGTCATTGATTTGGACTGGTGTATCTCTATCGGGTCTGGCGTTGGGACTCGGCTGAATATATATAAGAACTCGCCTTTTGGGCTCTGCTGCTCATGTATCCCTCCGGTTGATGTCGTGAAAAGTGATGAGGCCAGTTCTAACATATACTTGCGAAGAGGAAAGAGTCAAGTGTAGGGTAGGAGGAAGTAAAGTAACCGCAAAAATCAGAGGAAATCTTAGCCCGAGTTAACACAAATGGATGATGTATCCACAGACAAGGATGTAAGACCACCATTCATATCACCATGGCTTCGAATCCCTGTAACATCGGTTGTAGAGAACAACCATGGGTTATCCGATCCATTTTCTTTCAGCTGGCTCCCTCAGTAGCCGTTTACGAGCGAGGTGAAGTTAACGCCTTTCAACGACTCCCCCATTCTCGTAGAGCGGGCTTCTGTTGAGGTTGTGCGTGAACTGCCGCAGGTAGGTATATATATCACGGTGTGGTCGTTACCTTTAATTCCTCGACACACTGACTCGGGGATCTCGGGCGAGCTAAGTTGCTTTCGTTCAATATTTCGGCTTCCAATTGAAGTGCGCCAGGTCGAAGTTACTTTATAACATCGTAATTATTTCGGTTAATTTGTGAATAGATACATAGCTAAAATTAGTTTCCATCTGCTGAAAGGGCATTCAAAGAACAAAACAGCAACGTACACTGGGACTATTATAATTACCGGCATATTCAAAGACATAGGTGGGGCCGATTGTCGTTTGCGTCGGCGTATTCGGGAGCGCACGCCCTGCAAATTTCCCAACGCCAAGTGCAACTTCCTAAACGGGAATCGGGCGTTGTGGCTGTGGCTGTGAATTCATTTTGATCCCCGGTTCCGGCTTTCCAATCGTCCATCATCCGCACTACTTCATTTGTATTCCTCCCGCCCTCGCTGACGCGCAGGAGTCCATCTCCCTCTCGCTCCGTATCTGCCAGTCCTGATACCGTGACCATCCCCGATGGAACTAAAGACTCTCAGACTGCCACTGTCTGTCAGTTGGTCGTGCATCTTTGACTCGGCGAGAGAAGGACATGGCCAGGCTGGTTATCATCAACTTGACCTCCCACAGATCCCACCTAATCCCATACTCCCGCTCCCCCTCCGGCCTTTGAGGGTACCATCTCGATGAAAGCCTGTGCTGTCGCTCTTGGCATGTGGGCCCTCCATGTCGCCAGGGCGGCTAGTACCGGTGCGTTTCATCCTTCCGCTGTTACCGAATAGCTGACCCAGTGGCCAGCAAGTCGTATTAGCTCTGCCCCTTCCTCCGTTGCTACCAACTTTGCTTTCAACACAATCCCCGACGCGACGACTTGCACGCCGATGACTTTCACCTGGCTCGCGCCAACCGCTAATAGCTCAGTCATCAGATTGTTTATAACCAACCTCAACGTTCCGCAGGGACCTTATCCGTCAACCGCCATCTCAACCACTATTTCCAGGGCACCGAGTGGCGGTTATCAACTTCTTACTCGGTTGATCAACCAATCCCCTGTCGGTGTGGCTCTCCGTATGTGGACATGGCCTGCCGTGAATGTAACCGAGGGGTGGTATGCGATGCTAGCACAATTCCCCTCCACCAACACATTCGTCCAGTCTTCCCCGTTTCCCGTGGGCAATGGCAGCGATACCTCATGTCTGCGCTCCGCATCCGTGCCGTCCGTGTCGTCCGTGTCGAGCACCTCTACGACCGGGACTAGCTCCAGTGTCTCCGGCAGCTCTTCGGTCAAGAGCGGCGTCGCGTCAATTCCATCTCGGAGCACCTCTACGACCGGAACCAGCTCCAGTGTCTCAGGCAGCTCTTCGGTCAAGAGTGGCGCGACGTCAGATCCATCACGAAGATCAAACATTAATCGAGGCGCAATAGCGGGAGGTGCCATCGGCGGACTCCTCATCGCAATCGCAGCCCTGATCCTTGTCTTTCGTCGATTCCGAGATATCCCCACACCAATACCACCCACGCCGTTCACACTGGCCAAACAGGCAACGGATGTCCCTGTATCTCGCCCGCCAACCACAGGGAAGTCGGTCCTCGTCCTTGACCGGCCCATCGCGCCTGCCGGTGTCGAGTCGCAGGATGCCATGCTCACCAAGCTCGATCGCATGCGCGAGTCCTTGCGGGTGCGCGAGGGGCAGGAGCACCGCGCCGGCGCAGTCGCCGAGGACGAAACCCCGCGGTTGCTCCTCGTCGTCTGCGGGGATACCAGAGGCTACTATGTCAGAATCCACAGACATTCATCATGAGGATGCGGAGCCCAAGATCCTTGGTGTTGGCGTTGAAGAAATGAGCGCGCCCGATCTCGCGCGGCAGTTGCAGGAGATGGCTGAGCGAATGGCACTCATGGAGGCGCGTATGCAGGCAGGGCATATCGGATGAGCGACCGCCGGATTATAGTGCCCAGGCGACGCTCCGGTGACGTTTTGTTTTACCTAGTAGTTTGCCAGTAGCCTGTTTGATCTCGATACCCTTTCCTCACGTTGACTGAATGAATCGCACAGTCAACTAGTCTATGACACAATGTTTGGGTTTCTGTACCGCGTGCAACAAAATCCAAGCGTATCAAGTCCTTAGTTTTACTTGAACACTGTGCCGGATCATTGATTCATTTTCCAATGGCTTTTCAAAGATTCCCCAAAATTATTATACAACAGCATGGACTGCCTCGGCTTTTGGGTCTGTAAATGAACATTCTCATTGAAGGGCTATAGCTAGTCAGAAGCGCAACGCAATTTGACCATTGATTGAACTCATGTGGTATGCATTCATCATTCTAGATACCACGGCAGATACGGGAGGCACTGGCTTGGTTCACTGCTAGGCATATCTGCGGCATTTGAACAGATTCAGCAAGAAGTTCAACCATAAGCTATTAACTACAATGGAAACGGAATGCCTTTGAAAAGAATCCAGCTATGCTTTCGGATAATCCCAACTCCGATCTTCCTGGTTGAGAGATCTGCCATGAACATATTACATAGGTGCCTTAAAATCAACTTCGGAACACAGTATCAACTGCAGCTCAAGTGCAACACGCCTTAAACTTCGGCTACATTTTCCTTGCATAAGAAGAGTGGAACTTTAGAAGGTCTGTTCAGCTGAGATCATTTAAGCGAAGCCGAGCGGAATTTATCCACACTTACCGAGCCATGTATTGGATGCTTCGATATCTGCAGCAAGCTGGCGGGTAAAGCTAGCAAGATCGCGGTCCGCAAGCTTGAAGCATACGGCACAGGTATCGATTATTCCCCGTTCAGCAGGCGCGAGGGTGGGCACTTCTGCTATTACCCTATCTCGCGATGGCCGCAAATATAGCTGCATCGCCAATCGAGCAATATGGCTGCGGAACCATGAGACCGGCGGCTCAGATACACGTATTTCGCTGGTCCTGCATCTCGGACTATGGTTCTTGCAGACCCACCAAACAAGATGTTGTTTGGTCACGTCGTCGCAATAGTGAGCACTCGGTCTGGGTTTGGATTCTTGTGAGGATTCGAGAGACCCAATAGAAGGAAGTTCTTGGGGACGTGCATTGTCAACGGCAATGTCCCTCGCCGCTATACCGCACTTCTCATGGAACTCTTGAAGTTTATGAACATCCTCCCATCTAAGGATTTTCATTTCCGGGAATGCCGGGGGGGGAGGGTAAACAGTGTATTTCAACGTTGAGATTGCCGCCTTTCGGGCCACATCATGGAGATTCCATAGCCGCGCGATGGCAAATAAGCGGTGCGGCCGAGCGTCGATGAGGGTGGGATTATCCAACATCCGTTCAATCAAACGTTGCGCGGAGATGAACTGGTATTTGTGTGCAGCCTGGTGCACGGCAACGAGTCCGTCCAAATTCGCGACTCCAAGCGTATAGTGTTCCGGGGTCTGCGCTGGATAAGCGAGGCAGAGGAGCCGGTAGAGCACCGATTCGGGCTCGGGGAGGACTACGATGGGCTTGCCATCTCGTTGCAGTGCAGTTGAGTCACCATGGCCGCCAGCGACTGAGAACATGCCGTCAAAACAATCGGATGCGAACTTCAGGATTTCTCGCTGCACATGGAAATCGACGCCATCGCTGGACCGCAGGATGAAATCGGCGGGGTACCTGTCATCTACTGGGTCAGCAGCTCCAGAGAAGGGCGGGGGGGCGTCTTTAAGGGGGTAGGCTCGTCCGACATAAGAGGCAGGAGGCAACGTGGGATGGCAATGCTGATTGAGCGCTTATTATAATTAGACGCCAGCCCATGCGATTGGGTTTTTTTTTTCGACTCGGAGTCGCCCTCCCCATAAAATCCTTCTTTAATTCCTTCTCTTAGAACCCTGCTACGTGCGTTACACATATACAACTGCCAATTATACGTCCAACTTCGAACTGTTACAGTATCCGGAACTATCATAGCCCACCGTTATAAACAAAAGAGAATCAAATGGTCTGCCCCATCCCATATGGCGGCGGCCGTTGCAAAATAGGTCCCCCATCGCGCGCCTCAGACATCCCCGTCTCCAGCTGCAATCTCAACTGCCGCATTTCCTCCGCCATTGTGAGCAGCGCCAGATCGCTCGTGGCCGAGAGCGGGCTCTCCTCTGTACTGATCCCCATTGATATAGTGCGAGGCTGGCTCGGAATACCTAGTCTTGGGGGGGATTTCTCGCTGCGCACATTTGATCGTGCGGGAGCCGGAGTCTGAAGCAAGAATGGTGCCAAGGGTGGCGGTACTGCCCATTTATTTGCTTGGCTATTCCTACTTCTGGGGTCGAATCCTTCGATAAATGGAGTTGGGGCCCGTTTTAGTCGGGCCCGTCGACGTAGGAGTAATAGCGCTAAAGCCAGGGCAAGCAAGCACAACCCGCCAATCACACCTCCAACGATGGTGCCGAGGGATATTTTTTTGCTCGCGGGATTGGACGAAGCTGCATAGCCAGAACTGCAAAGTATTCAATGTGCAGCCAAGCCGCGGAGATGAAATATGTACGCACGGTAATTCTTTATTTGCGGGGCTCGAAGTCGGGGACGAATCTACCGAGTTGCCAGAACTGCAATGCATTCAATGCGCAGCCAAGCTGCGGAGATAAAATATGCACGCACGGTGATTCTTTACTTACGGGACTCGAAGTCGGGGACGAATCTGCAGAGTTGCCAGAACTGCAATACATTCAATGTGCGGCCAAGCCGCGGAGATGAAATATGCACGCACGGTAATTCTTTACTTGCGGGACTCGAAGTCGGGGACGAATCTGCTGAGTTGCCAGAACTGCAATGCATTCAATGTGCAGCCAAGCCGCGGAGATAAAATATGCACGCACGGTAATTCCGTACTCGCGGGACTCGAAGTCGAGGACGAATCTGCATCGCCAGAACTGCAATGCATTCAATGTGCAGCCAGGCCGCGAAGATGAAACATGCACGCACGTATAGACTGCGTAGTCAAAATACAGCTCCCATTCGGGCTGGATCTGCATCACAAAGTTGTGCGGTCCATTTGGCATTGTCGTGTTGCGGTAAGCCAAATGATTCGTCAAGGGTGCGCTGTTGGGCAGTTCCCACCCGCCATATGGGACACCGTCTATTCGGGCGCTGAATCCGGAAGTAAACGATTCGTTGTGTCCCGACGGATAGGCTACGAATACATATATCGCTGTCCCTGCATAAATTTAATCAGACAACTGCTCCCATATTTGTTTGCAGCTCACCGGTGAAGTTCATGCTGATGGTGGGCGAGTCGTGGGCGGTTGGAGGAATGAAAGTGATAGTGCCATTGTTGAGTTGACTGGGGTCAAATCCCGTGAGATTACGATCTATGCCTCCGCGGTACGTTACGAGCGGGCTCGCGTCGTCGATTGTGTGGTTGAGCTGCGTGGCACATACAAGGCATAACCCAAACAGAAAGGAGAGTATCCACATTAGAGCAGTGGGCGGCGGATGGTTGGTGAAGACGCCAAGAGACGACACGAGAGAGCCTAACAAGCGAGCGACAAGATAGCCAATCAGCTTCCTCACGCGCCTATCTAACCAGTGGCGTGTCAGTAGTGTCAATGAATCGACAGCTCTCCACTTGTCGTAATGAGTCGTGTTATGGGGTGCAGACAGAGTGCAGTGAGGCCTACCGAGAAATTACAACAATGGTCCTTCTTCGCTCTGGTCAAAGGTCTGTGCTAATGTAGTCAAATATATTTGAAGAGATATTCACTTTCGA
This sequence comes from Mycena leptocephala, assembly GCA_029378395.1. Classification (NCBI taxonomy): domain Eukaryota; kingdom Fungi; phylum Basidiomycota; class Agaricomycetes; order Agaricales; family Mycenaceae; genus Mycena; species Mycena leptocephala. The sequence goes on along the minus strand of JARJLF010000322.1, from coordinate 76,594 downwards.
AGTGGAGGGAGGGAATCAGCGCCGACAAATATAGTGTACATCAGACAAGATACGCAGTTGGGAACAAGGACATTGTGGCATAGAAGCAGGGAGACTGTGGGATGACTGCTGCAAAGATGGCCGTTGTCAGGTGAATTGACAATGACGGACTCGAGGAGCCTCCGAGCCTGAGGGTGGGAGTCTTCCCAGGAGAGTCAATAACATCGAGGGAGCCCGTGAAGCCAGTGGATGATGAGCCAGAACGCAAGGGCGAGCTCAAGGATGCTTGCGGTCATAGGGGAAGAGAGAACCCATCGAATCCCACGCAGCCACCAGAATATTACAGGCCATCTAATTTTGGCTCGGATACCCTCGACGGCGAAAGTGGTGAAATACCACAACCCAGATGGAGGATCTTGGAATGCTTCTGCAGACTGAGTACCCTTACACCAAACATCCCCGAGTAAAAATTTAAAAAAAGAATTGTTAGTTATTAATTATTAATTAAATAATACTAGCCTTCACGTAGGCTTCTGTTCCTGACCTTGAGGCTTACCCATGATCATTACTGCATTTACTTGGCTCCTCGGCAATGCAAGTAGAATGTCACATGCTCCGTGTCGAAGTTGGGTCGGAGTGTGCACAGCGAGCTGCCTGGGCCGCCGAGTGAATAAATGTTCCTTCGTTTTTTGCGCGGACAAGGAATACAGCGAAACAGCGAATCCCAGATATTTTGGCATGATCCTCTACAACGGACGGCATGTTCAAGAATGCAAGACCGAAATACACTTCGGCACATGCCGTTTCTAGACGTCAACGTCGAGGAAGCCAGCGTTAGTCTGATGGATCTCACCCTCGAAAGAACGCCAAAACTGGCCCGCGGAACATACACCCCGGGCGCATGATCCCCAAGCAGTAAATCTTGACATGCCATAAACGTTTACTCGAGGAACAGGGGTACCCTTCAAAGTGGAGCATGTATGTCCGTTGGTTTGCGCTTCTTCCCCAAAATTGCCAAGACACTCGTACGGCTCATCCCTCCAAGCAGATGTCGGATAGCCAAGTATCTCCTATGAGTCTGGCATCGTATAAAAACTGGGCATCCCTCTATGATGAACATCCAGCAATCGACCTACCTCAATGCAGCTCCTGCCCATTCTTGCCGCTCTTCTCGCCGCCTCCGGTGCCTGTGCTCAGACTGTAAGTTATGCACTCCACATCTGATTCCGTCGATGGGCATCGCTCATTGTCCGCTGTACTTCCAGTCCTGCGCCACCATCCCCGCCGACATCACCAGGCAAGTCTCGCAAATGCAGGCGTTCAACAACCGCGTCCCGGCTCCGTCCTCTACCAGCACCGTGGACTGCACGACTGCAAAGTCGTTGAAGTCGGGCATCGACGGGTATCGCAATGCGTTGATAGCGAACCCAGCGAGCGGATGTATTGTAAGTTTTTTATTTCGTTTTTTTCCGTCTCCATGTTCTCGAACCCGAGTATAATCATAACTGACATTTTCGCATGTGCAGGGAGTGTACGCGAGTGATATCCTCGCGAACGGGCAGTTCAATCCGCAGTATACGATCTTGGGCAAATTTGTTGCGGCGTGTAAATAATTGTGGTTTATTCCTCCGCTACGTCGTCGAGTTTGTACTGTTATGTGTTCAAACACTTCATATCGGGGCCTTTTGTTTAAACCTCGAACTGACTTCGGAGCCTCAGTGGCCAGAGGATCAAACGGTCACAACGTGGACCGTAACCCTGCAATAATCCAACCCTGCCCAGTGAATATCTGCATTAGACCTAACCGTATTTAACCCAACATGAAATAAAAGGAATGCAGCGCTCGGGCGAGATACCTCAAAGAACCTGGACAAACCCATGCCTATCATTGACCTGCCCAAGCTTCACCTTCTTCAACCCACCCTCCTTGACATCTCCTTCCGCCAACCCCCGGAACGTGTCTCGCATCCCCCCGGCCGACGCTGCCGCCATGAGCAGCAGCGGGTCGTTGGGGTCGAAATCAGCGTGCTCAATTGGGATCCCTCGGTTCAAACATTGCGCGAAGAGGACGATGAGGATAGAGGCCAGCGCGACGAAGGTGCTTGGGATCAGAATCGCAGCGCTCCCCGCCTCCCGGAAATCCCATCCAACAGATGTTGTCAATGCGGCGCCGCTTATCTCGTGTAACATATTGGACGGAAGGTTCCCGTTAAGCGGGCCACCAACCCCCGTGAGGTCCGTTTTCACCGCCTTTATGGCTCGGGTCAGTATACGCCGGGCGTTATTTATGAGATGTCACTCGCCGTCGCCACGAATTCGATGATCCCCGTTATGTATGCTTCCTACGATGCAACGAATCAGCAATGCCTGACTGCTACCAGAGAATAGTGAGGCTCACCTAAAGTGTTGTAAAGGGTACCGTGCTGCCCTGGATTTGGTCAGTGTAGATAGCGGCCATCGAGTCGCCAATGACATTCCGGGTACCGCTCTGCCCATACAGAAAGACTTGGTCCAAACCGTAAAGCGCGAGGTATGCAGCTCCAGACGGGGCAGGAGCGATCTGCGGTTCGATCGGTCCGCCATTGAAGTTCTTGTATATGAATCGATCAGAATAGGAGACCACAAAGTTCATCGTTTGAGGGGTCACAGTGCACACTAGGGATGCACCGTTGGGTCCGGAGTATAAACCGTTTCCGTCAATGATGACGGCTTGAATGGGCCATGGTTAGCTGCAAGAGCACCAGCATAATGAATGGTTCATACTGTATGTTGTTGTTCCGGAATCATCGATGTTGCCGCAACTCATGGCAAACAAGGTATCATTTGTACTGGTCAACACCCCTGCATAAAGGAGAAGCATCTCAGGAACAAGCAAATGGAACGGAAGAAAATCTTGCCTGTCTGTAGTGTTTCCCCGTTGGCACAGAGGGTCTCTACCGTTACAATAGTGTATGCAACCGTTTGCCCACCTTGGGCGACGTCCAAGGAACTGGCGAATCGCGCCAAGGACGGCTGCGTGTTCTCATTGAGTTGTTGATATTGGCACGATACATTGGCAGTCATTCCTGCTGGATCATCGACATGTTGAAATCGCTTCCCATTGGGGGAAAGGGCTTGGTGTTGTACGTGACGGGCCCTTTCCAATCAGGGAGGCGACTGGAATCGATAAGAGTAGTGGGAACAATTCCTCCTACATGAAATGATTCCCAGTTAGCACAGGCGGATACTATAGGTAAGATAGGAAAACGGACTGGTGGAACTAACATGCACCCAACCGGCGAAGTCAAGCACAGAGGCATAGCCGGCATCAGAGTTGGCACTCGCAGTGCCACTTGTATCGATAACGGATGACAGAGCCGACTCAACTGATGGAATCGTGAGGAATCCCCCTTCCATACTCTCAGGGACGACTTACTATAGTTCTTCAAGTTGAGTCCCGTCGAACCATTCCACAGGTCGTTAAACTGAGTATCGCTGAAGACGTCGCTGGTGAGATCAATCTCGGTACCTCGTAGTGGCGTTGAAATGATAATCTTGTTTGGGGTTAACAGCGAAGTCCAGCTAACTCTGGGTGTTACTGATGGACCTGCTAGAAAATAGGTTACAACACACCTTGCAGTTTGGCCGAGAGTGGCAAGGAAAAAGACACCACCGGCCAGGACCCACGTAATCGCCCGTCGCTGAAAAATTGGGGTCCTCCTTGAGATTAAGATGCCGAAACCGAGGGTGGAAACGGCCAAGGGGCGCGTTAGGTACACCAGGATTGCATGTCGCACAGCCTGGGAGAACAAGCTGGATGAATATTAGTCCTTTGAACATGGGAATGGAGCTTTCGACACACTAGGACGACAGTGCCGAAAGCGCGGTGGCCAGGAATGTTACAACGTAGGTTTTGGACTGCGGACTATTCTGAACCAGTTGTGCGACTGTTGGTGGCAACGGGATTTGAACTCTTCCGCGCACGGTCGTTAAGAAACCCCACGCAAGAGAGAGTAGCAATGCTTGTCCTACAACGATGCACAGGGGCCACAAAATGCGCCTGGAAGATACGAAGGATCGGGGGATGTCAGCGCGGCAGAATGAATCCCAATGTAATGCCAACTTGCCGGGTCTGCTTCACCCTCACAGGCTCCTGGGATTCCGATTTTCCCAATGTCGAAGCAGATAGGCGGGCGGAATCAGTGAGCTGGTCTCTCTGCATCTTTCGCGAGTTTGCTGGTATTCGTGAGTTATCGACGGCGCCTTATAAGAACATTCAGAGGCGCCGGTTGGTTAAAAAAAACCTCTTTGCGATGTCCAGGAAATAATTTGGGCAAATCGAGATGATTTGGAGCACTAAATTATCATGTCCCTGAATGATTTGCCACCGGAATCTCTCCGGAGATAATTTGACTCTTCGAGGACAGCACCTTCCAGCTGGCTTTCGAGGTGGAAGATCATCGACTGTGCGCGAGAAGGATTCCGAGTCCATTGACATGCTTCGTCCGGTTCAGAATAAAATGCGTAGCCCGATGCATTGAGGCTACCAAAGCGTCATTTCGTGTATTTCGGCATCACGGAACCTAAGGCCTACGGACGACAAGCGTATGGCTCGGAGCGTTCATTGTGGCAGCGGCGCAATTTAGCCCCTGAGACCAGTACTTGTTCAAAGCACAAATATGGCTAGATAACAACGTCCGTGGAGCCACGTCCGACGGACTCCGATCTATCGCAAAGCCCGGAGAGCACGCGCGAAAAATTGGCTTGGTGTGCGAATATGTTTATGACGAGGGCCGAACAAAAGAACCCAGCGTCAGATATCTTCGAGCCCACCAAGATGAAGGCAGGAGGGAAAGACTAGTCCGTGATGCGATCAGCGTAAGCAGAGCCAAAGCTACCGCTGCCAAACTCTGACAAACCTTGCTTTCCACCACGTCGATTGCAGCACGGCACGCATGGTTGCAAGCTCAATCATCAAAAATTGTCTCAAAATTCCCGATAGTAATCCCGACAGGTCATGATTTTGGAACCGAATCGAAGCGAACTAGACGGGAATTCGCGAGTCGCGACCAGAGAATAGGGTTGTTCACAGTTGCCCTTTTTGCCGCCCTTTTTCTAGCCCTTTTTGCCCAGTTTTCCCCCATTTTCAATTAGAAGTCCAAAAGGGTAGAAGACCAACAAAAACAGGGTCCTACCTGCAATTCTGCGGGAAACGGGAAAAAAAGGGCGCGAAAAAGGGTGTCAAAAGGCTACTGTGAAACCCCCGGCTGGAGCTCCCTTTTTCCACCCTTTTTCGCGCCCTTTTTGGCTCCCTTTCTCCATTGCATACAGCCTGGGTGCTCATATCGTTCCTCAACGGTCACATACCACCTCAAATGTTCAAAAAGGACTGAGGTGAATTCTTCTGGATTTTATAGCGAATTACTTAAGGTTGTTCACAGTCGCCTTTTTTCCTCCCTTTTTCGCTCCCTTTTTTGTATTCCCACCGTTGTTCTCCGGGGTTTTTTCCCCTTTTCAATTTCAACATGCAGAAAGGGTGTAAATCCAAAAAATCTAGGTCCAAGTGTGATATTGGATGAAATCAGAAAAAAAAAAGGAAGCGAAAAAGGGCCGAAAAAGGCTATTAGGGTTGTTCACAGTCGCCCTTTTTGCTCCCTTTTTGCTCCCCTTTTTGCGCCCTTTTTTCATGCCTGGCAGATAATGTGTCATAAAATCCAGAAAAATTCACCTAAGTCCTTTTTGAACATTCGAGGTGGTATGTGACCTTTGAGGAACGATGTGAACACCCAGGCTGCATGCAATGGAGAAATGGAGCCAAAAAGGGTGGAAAAAAGGGAGCTCCAGCCGGGGGTTTCACAATAGCCCTTTTTGGCTCCCTTTTTGGCGCCCTTTTTTTTCCGTTTCCCGCAGAATTGCAGGTAGGACCCCGTTTTTGTTGGTCTTCTACCCTTTTTGTACTTCTAATTGAAAAAGGGAAAAAAAACCGGGCAAAAAACGAAGAGAATGGCAAAAAGGGCGAAAAAGGGAATGAAAAAGGGAGCGAAAAAGGGCTACTGTGAACAACCCTATTGTGAACGCCCCAGTTTTCAGCTCCCTTTTTCGTCCCTTTTGGGCTCCCTTTATCCATTTCATGCAGTCTGGGTGCTCCTATGGTTCCTTAAAGATCACATAGCACCTCGGGTGTTCAAAAAGGACTTGGGTGAATTTTTCTGGATTTTATAGGTGACTCGGTTACATTTTATCTGCTGAACAAGAAAAAGGGCGGAAAAAAGGGTGCAAAAAGGACGTACTGTGAATAACCCTATTAGTGTCGTTCAAAGTTGCTCCTATTTGAGCTCCTACTTATCTTCCTACTTGAACTCCTCCTTGTTATTTCTCGGTCAAAAATGCAACTTTTTCTTTTGGGCAAAATCTAGTCCATCTGAACTGTTATTCTGCACCCCTCAATCAATTTCGAGTGTGCTTCCTTCTTGTCTTCCTCTTTGGAAAGGGAAAATGAAAAGGAGACTGAAAAGGAGACAAAAATGGGAACTTTGAACGACACTATTATCTGCCAGGCATGAGAAAGGGTGCAAAAACGGCGCAAAATGGGAGGAAAAAGAGCATGAAAAAGGGTGACTGTGAACAACCCCAATCGTGGTGACAGCACGTCGACAACATCTTCAATAGGGTTGTTCGCAGTCGCCCTTTTTGCTCCCCCTTTTTCATGCCTGGCAGATAATAAGGTCATTCACAGTCTCCTTTTTCGTGTCCTTTTTACTTCCTTTTCTGCTCCCTTTTTTCTCCCTTTTTCAATAATGTAACCGAGTGAGCCATAAAATCCAGAAAAATTCACCCCAGTCTTTTTTGAACATCTGAGGGGGTATGCAACCTTTGGGGGATGATAGGAGCACCCAAACTGCATGAAATAGAGAAAGAGAGTTAAAGAGGTCACGAAAAAGGGCGGAAAAAGGGAATCGTGTTGGGGGGTTTCACAGTTCACTTTTTTCTGCCCTTTTTCGCTCCCTTTTTCAATGGATTTCTTTCAGTTTTTCAGCTGGGAAGTTCGTTTTTTCCCTTTTTAACACTTTTTACATATCAGAATTGAAAAGGGGAAAAAACCCGGTGAAAAACGGCGGGAACCACAAAAAGCCCGAAGAAAAGGGGAGAAAAAGGATAGGAAAAAGGGAACTGTGAACGACCCTAATGTACTATAAAATCCAGAAAAATTCACTCGAGTCCTTTTTGAACATTTGAGGTGGTATGTGATTTTTGAGGAACAATATGAGCACCCAGGCTGCATGAAATGGAGAAAGGGAGCCAAAAAGGGCGTGAAAAAGGGTGGAAAAAGGGAGCTCCAGCCGGGGGTTTCATAGTAGCCCTTTTTAGCTCCCTTTTTTCGCGCCCTTTTTTTTTTCCGTTTCCCGCAAAATTTCAGGTAGGACCCCGTTTTTGTTGGTCTTCTACCATTTTTGTACTTCTAATTGAAAAAGGGGGGAAAACCGGGCAAAAAATGAAGAGAATGGCAAAAAGGGCAAAAAAGAGTGAGAAAAAGGGCGGGAAAAAGGGCAACTGTGAACAACCCTAATTTGGCACGTCGAAAATCGGCTCTGGAATTCCAACATAGAGCACCTCTCTGGTGCATATATATATCGAATATAGATATCTTATGACGCGACGTGGGCTCTGGCTCGGGGCGCTGAAATCATCCTTGAGCTCAGAAAGCGCGCAACGTAACAGCGTCTATGTGATTATATCGTCTCCAATGATCGTTGTTTTAATATGATGGCCAGATGCATTCGACCTAAACGGCCCCCGCCTTCTGTGCAATGTCGACATATCGCAATCCGCTGTGGAAGCCTGTGGTGACCTAGCAAGAAGAAGATATTTTTCTTTCGAGTGTAATACCTTGTCATTTCACTCGTGTCTTCTGATTTCTTCCAATTTCGAAGATATCAGAGTTGCTATCCGACAGCTGGAATCGCACACGCTAGGGCCTCTCTAGTGCTCAGTGTATACTATACGATGAACTCAATTTTCAGTGTGAGCGACGCAAAATTTTGCCCGATCTTTTCTAAATAATTATTCTTGTCACAATATTAATCCCAATCCTCTTTCCTTCTGGTGCGGTGGAATAATTGTGCCGGGAGTCTCCCTTCATCAGATTCAGGCGGCTCGCTTGCCAACGGTATCTTCTTCCGCAATGATCATCACGCATTCCATGCGTGTTCCACTGCCACCACCATCATTTTCACAAAATCGTCGATTCGACCTATTCCTCGTTAGCTGCCTCATTCTACTACCTGTAGGGACACCTCGGTGTCTTATACTTCTAGAAGAACGAGATCCGCTCGAGGAATCTGGCCAACTATCACCTTTTGTGTTTTTGGGTGCGCCAAACCGAAATCATTTTGAGACTCTGAAACAACTGGGACCTTTGTGCAAAAACCCCAGAAGTCTCATTTGTGTCGTACACCTCCCTCAACACCGAGTTCATCGTTGTTCATCGCTTTCCCGAAAGGGGGGATTTTGAGCAAAGTCGACTGAAACTCTCTGACCCCCAAAAAGCCCACGTCACTGCATGGCGTGGGAGGCCGACGGTCCTGCTGACTGAGGCTTACTCAGTCTTTACTCCGGGGAGTTATTTCCCTGGTCTCGACCGAGCGTAGCGTCGGCTACAGTAGAACCTCGTCGAAAGTCGCAGAAAATTTGAGAGCTATAAAATACATCCAGCATCCCTCTCTCCTCATCGAATCGAACTCGATCTCTTCTCTCCCTTGCTCTCACATTTTTCTGCACCTTTCTACGTTCTTTTCTCAACCAAAATGTCCGAGATCACACCTGTCACTGCCTCCGCGGCTTCCTCCGTTCCCAATGCGGCCAATGCGCCTGCTTCTTCCTCTGCCGGTATCTCTCGTACCGACACTCTCATCCTCACCCCGGACGCTTCCTTCGTCCAGGCCGACGGGCTTCCGCTACCCAATGTCGACCTCGGCACCTTTTTTGGCGACGCACCGTCCGCCAATGGAGCAGATAGCGCTGCGACGAATTCCGCCCCAGTAGCGACCTCTACCCCGGCTACTCCTCGTCACGCTGCGCCGGCTCCCGCCGGCGCCGCCAAGGACTTCATCGATGGTGTTGGCCTCACCGAGATCCCGCCGAAGGACAAGAGATTCGATGGGAAGAGCGAGACCCGCCAGCTCCAGCGCGAGGTGCATTCGCTCACCCAGGGCACTGCCCGCGTCCATGCCGCGTTCGAGCAGTTTCGCGGTGAAACCACGCGACTGCTGAAGGGTACGCAACAGTATTCCCAACCTTTCAATCTGCCTGCTCACTGGGAATCGGATGTAGAGGGTCTCCAGTCCCCGAGCGTGCAGGCCGCCATTGCGGCCAACTCTCGCGATATCTGCGCAGCCACCGAACGCCTCGAGCTCGTCGAGCGCTCTCTCACGGGAATGGAAGCGACGGTGAACGTGATCCACCAAACGTTGGTGGGTCTTGTTTCCCGTGTCAATGGCCTTAGCGTCGCGACTGCGCCTGCTCCGGCTGCCATTGCTGCGCCTCCTCCCCTGCCCATAGATTCCACGCCGTCGCCTAGTCGCCTTGAGCTTTTGCTCGAACAGCTCCTCAACAAGCGTGGCCGATCCCCGGATATGCTGGACGACGTGCGAAACGTCCGCTCGCGCGTCGAGGGCTCTACCGCGGCCCCTGCCCCAATAACTGCCCCCATCGCCGCTGCACCGATCACAGCGGCAGCTGCTGCACCCATGCCTGCTGCTGTTATGGCCCCCGTCCCCGTCGCTGCTCCCATCACTTTTACACCGGCCCTAGCCCCTGCCGCTATGCCCGTCCCCGTCCCCGTCCCTGCAGCCATCGCTGTTACGCCAGCTATCCCAGCCCCTGCCGCTGTGCCAGTCACTGTGGCGGCACCCGCTCCCCTTGCCGTGGCTGCACCCGTCCCCGTCTCCGTCGCTGTTGCTGGCGCTCCCGCTCCTCCGTCCCTTCCGGCCTATGACCCGGCAAAGGAAGCGCGCCTGGGGCCTGTGTCCTGGGGACGCAACATCACCGGGGAATCGGCTATCGTCATCAAGGCTGTTCTCCCCGCTGCGCGCGCAGTCATGCGCAACTACCGCGCTCGGCGCGGCCCTGACCCGAACACGATCATTGCGTGCTTCGAGTCTGCCGAAATCGCGTCGTGGTTCATCGGCGCGTTCAATGCTGCCCGGGTCTCACCCTACGAATCTGTTGTCGCATCCCCAAATGTCTAGGGGCAGCTCATGTCCAAAATACTTTGCTTAATTCCACCCCCTCCACGGACTTTAATTCTCGTGTATATATTCACTCTTCTAATCCTCCCGCGTTGTCCACATCGTCGCATATTCCCCTACCTAATTCCCACTCTCTTTTAAATATTTCTACCATGGCCGCAGAGCCCAATACCCTTATTACTTCTAATCCTACCCTTGCCCCATCCTCCTCTCTAATTAGCTTTAGAAGCTGGAATATAAATGGTGGTTTTATCCTTCTTATGAGCTGCCCTGAAACAACAGATATTGAAAAATATGACTTCAATATGTATTCTGAAACTCATCTCCGACCTCAACAGCACGACACTATTCGACTCCCCGATGGATACTCGATCAACTCACGGACTAGGCGACCCAATACAAACTTCAGTAAGTCTTGGGGAGGTGTGGCTACAGTCTTAAACTCGGCTCGAGTACCATCTAAGCTTCGCGAAGACCTCTCTGGCCCGGACTTCTTGGCGACACAAATTGGCACAATTATTTCTTACAACGCATATCTTCTACCTGAAACTTCAAACTGGGCTGGTGTTCTCGACCGAGACCCATGTCTTGCACTCGCATCTTCCATGGCACTCGCATACACGGGCGGCTTCCAAATTCTTCTCATGGGTGACTTGAATGGACGTACGGGCTCTGATACACCATCAGTCCACGATCCAACTCGAGCATCTCAAGATGATAAAGTCTCAGCCCGCGGCCGCTTTCTATTCAAACTATGCAACGATTTCGATCTTGTATTTATCAGCGGCGCAACCTGCTTTGGCCCAAACAGCGGAAATTTCACCTCGTTCCAAGGGTCTCGACGAACAGTCATTGATTACGCCATATGCTCACGATCCTTATTCCCGAGTGTCCGTTCCTTTAATGTGGAACCTCAAATCTCCGGTTACGATCATGCTGCAATCACAGTTCAACTTGAAGTCGACTCTGATCTGATTTCACCCACTGCGTTTATACGCTCCAAACGGCGCAAACGAGAAGAAGTCGTCCTTCCCATGGAAACCGAACTCGACAGACTTTTAATCTCGACCATGGAAGCTGGCAAAGATGAAACCCAAAAAGCAATGAAGCTCTTCGGCTCAGTCGCGTTCGTTACAAACCCAGTATTGGTAACAATCTCTGGAGTCTGCAAAAATGCTGGTAAACACACAGCATACGCGGGAGCGGCAGCTTTCTTTGGCAATAACTCCGGTCTTAATCGGCACGTCCGTGTATGGGGTAGACAAGACAACGCCAGAGCAGATCTTATTGCTCTTCTCATTGCAATTCAAGCCGCTCCAAGAACCAAAAATCTGACTATTTCAACACGCTCGGAGTACGCTATCCGCTCCATCAAATATTATGCGTCTCGAAACAGCGCTTGTGGCTGGAAATGCGCCAACGGGGACGTTCTCAAGATCATACTTGAGTGGATTCGCTCCCGTACCGCTCCAATCCACTTTGTGCATATCAAGAAGGGCAATCCCTCTGCTACACTCAAAGCTACGAAAGTATTGGCAGACAAGGGGTCCGGACTCCCTCGTTCCGCAACGCCAACCAATCTATCTCCGCCCCCACCTCTTCCTTTCATGAGTTGTCTTCCGAACACCGAGAAAATTACTGCGGACATACCGAATGACACCTTAGATTCGGAATTGACTCTTCCGCCACAACGAATGTCGTTCCCCGAGGGTCACAGAGGAAGAGAACGCCTCAATGAAATGAAACGGCGTAACCGCGACAAACTACTGAATGCGCCATCAGCCGCAGTATTCTGGAAAGAAGTCAAACGCCTATCGGACCCCGCACCTATTCCTGCCTCCGTTACGGCAGAAAGTCTTCGGACCGTGTTCGAGAAACGTCTCAACCCTCCCGAAGTTTTACCGAAGTCCTTTGATGCGCCGCAACACGACTTGAATCGCATGCTCGCCAATTTGATCCCAGAGTCAACCACTGACTCGTCCTCCGGGAAATTCTTCTCAGCGGAATGGAACGAGGCCAACATGGAATGGGTCAAGGATCACATTCGCCAACACGGAATGTCTAGTGCAACGGGTGAAGATGCTGTTCTATATGCGGAGATTCTAGAAATCCCAAATGACACGCTAGCATACCTGTGCAATGAATGTATTCGGCGCAAGGATGGCCCGTCAATCTGGTTCAGATCAGTCATTATTGGGTTGCTGAAGAAGGGGAAACTCAAAACTGACCCAGACAGCTACAGGGTTATTGCACTCGAAAGCTGTATTTTAAAGGTTTTGACTTTATTGATCCACAAACGTATCACAGATTGGGCAACCTCTCGCGGTCTCATACCTGACTACCAAAACGGATTTCGCGAAGGATATAGAACCAACAATAATCCCTTCATACTCCGTTGCGTTAAGGAATGGGCACGCGCCAAAGGTCTCACGCTGTATGTTGCGGCGGTGGACGCCACCACGCTTTCCCCTCGACAGATCACCCAACTTTATGGCTGAAGCTCATCAGCATGGGAATGGGAGGCGCGATTTTTGATTGGCTGCGCATGCTATACGAACGCATGGAATACTACGTCCGACACGGGGATCAAAACTCGGAGCAATTCAAGGCATTGATTGGCTTGCTTACTGGAGACCCAGCATCCCCTGTCCTGTGGAATCTATTCATGGCCGATTTGGTGCTCATGGACGACCCGGACGATCCAATTCTATCAAATGTTCGCATCGCTATCTTGGCTCAAGCAGATGACATCCTACTCATCTCAACATCGGCCGCGGGATTACAGCGCAGACTCAACTCACTCGCGAAATGGTGCTCAAAGAATTTCATTATAGTCAACATGATCAAGACTATCATCATGATTTTTGGACCGTCACCAAAAGACCTCGAATTCCACCTGGGAGCGAACCTTCTCACAATCAAAGAGAAAGAAAAATACGTCGGCATGAACATAAACACGAGCACTCGAAATATGTTTGAAGACCATTACAAAGCTAAAGCAAGTACAGCTAGGTACTGCGCACACCGAATCATGGGACTTGAAGATTCCGCAGGCCGCTTAACCCCCAAAGAGTTCAAGGTCCTCTATATGGCCCGTGTCGATTGTCATCTAATTCATGGGTGCGAAGTCTCACCTGACAGTGAGGACATTCACGTAAAAGAACTCTGCATGGTTCAGGTTAATTTTATCCGCCAAATGCTAAATGTTCATTCCCACTCCGTGCTAGTAGGCCTATTTACAGAAACCGGAATCATGCCGCTTCGAATACGTCGCTTCCTGCTTCTACTTGGTTACCTCCAATATCTTCTCACCCTGGAATCATCTCACCTTGCGCGCGTAAGTCTTGATAGCTCAATCAAACTTGCAGCGATGGGGAAGCGATCTTGGGTTGGTGATGTACTCATAGCTGCCAAGAAGATGCCGTTCCAATGCCCGCCTCTCGATTTTGGTAGCGCAAATGACAAGACTGTCGAAGCTTACCGAAAATCCGTTCAAAAATGTGCAGAGAACTGGTTACAACAGGAAGTGAACAACACAGACAAGCTCTATCTGCTACATGGACGACGCGAACCCCAGAAGGACAAGCCTGCCGTTCAAATCACTCTATTCCTTCGGCATTACCTGTCAATGGTTACGACCCAAAGTCATCGCGAAGCACTGACTTCCATCATGCTGTCGACCCATTTACTTGCCTTGGAAAGATTACGGTATGTGGATCATGCACATCAACGCGTACCCAGACAACAACGCATCTGTCGGTTTTGCATGGCAGCGGTTGAAAGTCCAGAACACGCTCTGATCGAATGTCGCACCTCGCCGACAGTTTGTAATCTCCGCGCAGACTTTCTGGACAAATTATTCCGCACAGTGCCAAAACTACACGATACAATGGCCAAACTTACCAGTGTTGAATTCCTCAAGGCCATGGTATATGAGCGTGCAACCATTGTTCTGGTGGCAAAATTTGTGTATGATGTTCTTCAAGTGTTTTATGCCGTGCCGATGCATCGCCCGTAGAGTGAGTCGATGAAGCTAATTTTTTCCAGGTCAATATTCGTGCCGCTGTCAACTATCTGGGGTCTACCGTGGGGCATGGGGAAACTCATGGGGTCTGCGACTAGGGCTTGGAGAATGGGCAGAGGTCCAGGGGCGATGGTGTATTGTACTTGCTTTGTACACCGGGATAATCCCTGGAAACCGGCGTTCGTTATTCGGACCGTGCCGTGTAATGCTACCTACCTACCTACCTACCATCAAACAAGAGCGATCACAATCATTCCATTTTCCTCTCTCACACGAAGCTGTCATATCGCCAGCGCATTCCCTGCCCAATGCTCGCCACTCTTTTGCCAACCGTCGCTCTTTTTCTAGTCTCTCGCATCGAGGGCGTACGCGCACAAAACGGGAGCTCCATCCCGGGTCTTACGGACCTGCAGCAACAGTGTCTCGCAAACTGCCTCTTCATCGGAGTCCCTGCTGCGCCGAACTGTCCCCAGTGCGCGGCTCCTCTTTTCTTGTTCCATTATTTTATTGATGAATCTACCTTCTACCCGTTCATCTCTCAATCCTGAATTCTTTATGCTCACACGTGCCGCGTGGGATTTGGATGGGTTGCGCCACAGATACACAGACGATCCGGACATCGCGTGCTTCTGCTCATCCTCGGCCTTCGTCACCAACGTCACGCAATGCGCGAGCGCACAATGCAATATCTGCACCACCGGCGGATGCAACATCACGGCCAACCCGCTTACGGATGTGTGTGGGAGTAATGCGACTGGTATGCATCTTCATCCGCCGTCTCATATTCGGAGCACTAAGGGACATAACTGTAGTGACAGGTTCTGCATCTTCGTCGGCGTCCAGCACTGCGTCAGGGTCAGTATCTGGGGGGGCGCCTGCTCCGTCTGGTTCTGGGGCACCGAATTCTTCCCCGCATTCATTCGCTGCCCTCCAAAGTGTCACGATCTTCACTGCAGCACTCGTCGTCCTCGGGCTAGTTCTGTAGAGGCGCTGTGGAATGTACCTCGCTGCATATTAATGTGTGCTCATGCTTGCTTCTCGTATTCAGTTTGAATCCTTGACAGTCGATTGATTTTGATTCCCGCTAAAGGAAATTGCTTACGCAGGTGAGTCAACCTCGCCGTTTTCCTTGGCGCCATTCATGAAAGTACCAGAGACAGCTGGGGTGCAAGAGAAGTCCCCCGCATCTTGCCTCAGTCGGGTTCCTAGTCCTAAAGCGAGCGAACCCGAACGCAGAGGCCTGATCTCCCATCATGCCGCCTGAACGCTGTGTGTGCCCATGAGCCGGCACACTGCGACCTGGCATGTCCGTTTTGGACGTGCGCCTATGCGCTATCTGCCAATGTACTTAGCCCCCAATGGCATATTCCGCGGCTAACGCTCCAAGAAATCCGTGCTTATCTCCTTTACAATGTTCCATTCTCAGACCTGTCCTCGGAAACGCAATGCTGGGTATTCCCTGGCGCCAATCAAGTCCTCACAATTATGTTGGAATAACGGCAGAGATAGTTTGTTTACCACAGGGACATCAGCAGAATAGCCAATGTCCATAATATTATACTTCTCGATAGTAACGAGAGCCGAGCCGAGTAATAAAGCTAAAGCTACGTGTGTAGTCGTGTCGTGAAAAGTGCCAAAAGATCAACAAAATCAAACAGAAATTAGACCTCAAAATTTGGCCCAGAGCCTCGGCACCGCCAGATATCGAGCCAAAGCGAAGAGCAGACCGCCAAGGACCAACATGCCGCCTTGGAAACAGTGATGAGTATCCGGCCCATGGATAAAATAGTCCCATCGAACCTGCAAAATACCCAACCGCCTTGTATCCAAGGCTCGTGCTGACGAGCAGGCCCCCAAGCGGTGGGCCACACAAGCCTCCAATGGCGAGTACGGTATTCACTATTCCCATCCGCCGTCCAAGATCCTCTGTCCCTCCCATCGCCGCCACTGGTACAAAACTCAAAGCGGGAAACGCGCCTGCCACGAATCTAATGACGCTTGATATTCCATGCTAGTCCCGGATCTAGAACGCTTGCTTACCCATAAAGAATAATGATGATACAGAGCGACGCAACAGTACTGCAATATGGCCAGACCATGGTGATTACTGCGATTGCAATAAACACTTGGATCAGCACGTTCATTGCGCCTATATGTCAGTGAGCCGCGAGATGACAGAACATAAGGATAGAGCATTATATACCTAAAAGATCGCCAATAAAACCGAACACTATAGCGCCGAGGAGCAGAACCCCGTTGTTCATCGCCGGGAGATACAAGGCGAAGTTTCTGGAATGGCCATACGCGACTGCCGTGCTTGCAATATAGGACCCGACTGGAAAATTGAACGCATGATCGAGAGAAGTATTCGATAGCGTTACATACCGGTGAAAGCGCCGAACGGCGCCAGGAAGCAAGAGAGTGTGTAAACTGAGAATGGGGCACTGCGAAAGACATGCAGACCGAGTAAACTGCGATCTAACTTGCGGGGCGGTAATCGGCGAGCGAGACACTACAGTGTGCTCAGTGTCTTAATGGCAGTAGGCATAGGTATGGCACAAACCAAATTGGCCATGCCCAGTGCGAATATGAGGATAAACCCCATGATCCGTATTGTCCACGCAAAACTATGGGACGGTCATAAGAAATAATAAACAGATTGAAATTTCTGAGAAGCTGAACCTCACCCAAGTACCGGGAGTATCTGACGCATGGCTATTGGGAAGAAAACGCCCCCCACCGCTGAACCACAGGCGGCTACTCCAAGGGCCAAACCACGACGTTTCTTCCACCAGTGCGTAATGACGGGTGCAATAGGCACATAGGTCAAGCCGCAGCCCACCTCCCGGTAAGGATTCAACGCAAGGGCGAGGGATAGAGCATAGAAGTGCTTACCCCGATCATGAAACCTTGACACAGAAGGAAGTGCCAGTAGACTTTGCAGACCGGGATAAGGAATGTCCCGACGATCACGAGTATACTACCTGAGGCGCGGGTCAGGTTTAAGAAAGTTTCTGCGAACGAAACTTGTTACCGATGGCAAAAGGAACCCGGAAGTAGCCCAGGTCAAAGAGTCGTCCAAGGAATACACCGGGTAAGCTATGGATACATCGCTGTGTACCGCTCAGTTTTGTGGCCCGCAGAGCGGAATCTGGGAAGAGAAGCTGACTGACCTGAACAGAACCGATCCATGCACTGGCCTAATAAGCAGTAGCTGACCCTGAAGCGAAAAACACATACATTTCAGATGGAGATGAGTGGGGCAATATTACTTGTTGATAATACGCTTGGAATACCTGACGCGTCGTGAGTCAAACCCCTCTGACTTTCGAAGAAAACAACGCACACCCCAAGAGGTGACATAGCCCAACCTGTGAGGGTGAGCGACGTCGTCACCAAGAGCGTTGAAATGTAACATGAAATACGAACGTCGCAAAGTAAGTCCAAAAAGCCTGAGTTGGTTCATTTATTTAAAAACCATGCAAGGAGACTGGAACCCTCACCCCGAAGAGGATAGCCCACGCCCTGAATCCTCCGTCCGGAAACTCATCATCCACGTCCACCGGCGACGACACCTCGACGTCCCCGCCTGCTTCCTTTTTATCGAGTTCGTGATCGATGAGCACTGGTCGAAGTTCGTGCGTGGTCATGTCGTAGGCCAACGGGGCGGGAATGTCAGACAATCGCTCCATGGTGAAATGAAGGGTTGCCTCGGTTGAGTGGAGGGGATAGAGTGAACGTGTATCTGCCCCCCGCAACGCCGCTGCATAAATATCTTAGGGTTTAATTAGGCTATAGCACTTGAACGACCACTGCACTCAGCTGACAGATCAGCGGGACTCTGTGAGGAAGAAACGGGGCATACGCGGCTTGAGTGGCGCAGACGTTATCGAAAGTTGAGATGCCGAGGCATTTCCGGCGAATCATAGGCATTCTAAACGAATCCACGACGAGTACTTACGGGAGTCAAAGGCAGAAGCCGGAGTAGAGACGGATAAGGCGCGGAAGGCAATGAAAAGTTTGGAACATCTGAGAATTATTTGGACGTTCTTTGAACTACAAAACCCCGTCAATTCCTATGGAGCTTGAATTATGACCAATGAATAATTTATCCCGTACGCATCTATCGCCCGCGCAATTTATCCTACGTGGTCTTTACGGGAACGAAACCGCCTAGATCACTTTCGGGTGCGTGGCAATCAAACACGGCCAGTAAGTATCTTTATCTTGAATAATTATGGCAGCCGCACTTTCAAGGTATTCCTCCTCACAATCTCCGCTCTTGCGCTCCACCTCCTGGCTACCGAGCTCACCCTCACGGCAGGCGCAGTTCCGTGTCCACGGGCACCGGCACGGTGCGTTGATTGCGCCAAACCAGGGGATCCACCAAGGGCCGCGGGGGGAGGGCCTTGCTCGCGTTTGTGTCCGTACTTGCGTCCGTGACCAGAATTGATGGTGGGACGGATGGGGCGGCTGCGGAAGGTGTGAGATGCGATGCAAGTGAGTCGATTCGGCAGAACAGGAACTCGGCGATAGAAATGAAAGTGAGAGTGAAAGGGCTGAGGGACGCACGGATAGACATGAACGTGACGCGCCGTGCGATGACCGCCTCGCTCTGCCGGTTGAGATTCTTCTGCCTGCGTTGCTGCTTCAGCTGGAGGCCCGAGAAGCCGGTGGTGAGATCGTCGGGGTCGGACGCGGCGATGAGCGTCTGGTTTCGGGTCAGCATTGAATATACAAGAAAAACGCTGAATCGCAATGAAGATGACGTAGAATGGAGGGAGGTGTTCGATCGACCGGAATTGATTTTGGGCGATGCGATTTTTGCGAGGGGATTGCAAGAATATGAAACGCACCGCCTTGCCCATGAAATCCTTGCGCTCGATGCCCATGAGCTTCGTATCAGAAGGCCAGTAAAGGATTCCTGGAGCCTGGAGGATGTAAGAATAGCGGGAGAAAAACATTTGGAGGACGAAAGAATATGTAGCGATGAGAGGATAAACACGCACGATACTGAACACCGGGAATCCCTCCCCTTTGTGGAGGATCACATCCTCGATAACGTCGTGGTCCTCAATCATCGTAAGCAGCTTCGCCTTCTCGAGGTATTCCATGCCTTTCTCCATGCGCCCCAGGCGGATGCGCGACAAGCCGAGATTGAACAGGACCTCAGAGGCAAAGAGGCGGAAGCGCAGCCCGAGCTGCTCGTGGTTTCTAGGTGAGATAAATTTGTTGGTATGGCATCACTGAGTGAGAGAAGCGGTGGGACGAACATCGCCTCATTCCCGCGTGGCAGGGAAAGCCATGCACGCTTGAAATCCCGGCCCGCGGGGCGGTAGCGCTCGAGCAGGAAGTGCGAGACGCCACGCTGAAAGTATCTGCGCCACATTTACGCCGAAGTCAGTATTTATATGTGGGCGAACACAGACAGAGGCTGAAAGACGCACGCAATCGTCAAAGACGGATCTCTCGTGGTCGCGTCAGTTAATCTACGCAGTGCCTTCTGGTGGTCGCCCATCGCCGAGCAGATCAGCCCCATGTTCGTTGAAGCTGTCGCGGATGGTGGTATGCGCTGAGACGATGCAGAGTCAGCGCACTGTGCCCAAATCCGCAAATCCACAACGACGCACGCCAAAGAGCTCGAGAGACTTCTCATAGTTGCCAGCATCGAAGGCATTCCTCGCGGTTTGCCAGAGCTTGAGTTCATCCTTGAGCGACATGGAAAACGAGAAGATATTGTGCGATGCATCACGGGCAGCAGCCACCTCACGTTTCGGCTGCCGAGCAGCCGAAAGCAACGAAGGCGATGGCAAATACAACCATACAACGCGTCGCGTCCTATATCCCAACCGCAATACCTTCTGGGTGTTTTATGGAAGCAGAATAACCCGAATTCCCCTATCAATCCCCACATATTAGGTAATAGCTGGACAGCTGCACAGTTGCAAATACTTTGCAAATGAAGGTCGAGGATATTCGTCATCGATGTTCAATTCGGAATCAGTAGGTGGATGATGCCGAATTTTTTCGGTATTGGCGCAGGCTCATTGGGGACGGAGTTTGCGCGCGGTGAGACGTCCTACCTCATGCAGATCGTAGTTGTAAACAAAACAAGTTATATTCATAGTATGAAATACAGCCGCTTACAACTACGAGTGAACAGCCTCAGGCCCTCAGTGAGTCATGTAGCGAGTCATAGGAATATTCTGTCTTGGTCAAAAATGATATAAGTTAATCTACAGTGTTCTACGCTGCACAAGTTGGCACTGGCGGCTTGCCCGAGATGCCCAAAGACAGTGATTCCAACATTCGGTGATTCAGAAAGCTGACTTCGAGTTGGTGTATTAATCAAATACTAGGTTGAACTGTAATATCGGTCAAAAGGTGAGCGAACCTAAAACCAGCGGCCCCATTCAGCACAAGTCATGCCGCCTCTTCGCTCTGGCCCCAGTGCGAGGTCGTAAGATGATATGAAACATATATTATTCCAGGCGCGAATCAAGTACAATACGATGATATAAAGAAGAAATGAGTTCTGTGGGGACCCCTGCCTTGCTCGACGGGTCGGATTTTGCAGACGTCAGAGTCGGGAAGGTCGTGAGACTGCGATGGCGCGAATGAAACGACTTGAGAATTGACAGGGGCATTCAGAGCCAATGAGTTGGACAGGCCGCAGTGATAGGAAAATACGGCAGGAGTCAGTATGAAAGGAGTTAAAGAGAGAGGATGCCCAGAGGACGAAGGAAAGAACACAAATATATGGGGAAATAGCACAGCCGAGGAGCCATTTGCTTAAAGAACGGTTAATGTACTAACTTAGCACCCAATAGCATATTCCGCGCTGAGCGTAGCGCTCCTTGGCATTCCTAAATAGCCCATGATTCTCTCAAAGTCCACTTTACAATTTGCAATTACCGACCCGTCCTCGGAAACGCCATGCCGCACCTCCCCTGGCCCCATGCCTTGCTCGGCTCGGGACTTTCAGGAGCATGGGCGCTTCAAAGTAACTGAAATCAAATCCGATCTACAGTTGGTGCCGCCCCCAGAATACCTCGAACTGTCAACTGTGCATTTATCATGACAGGTGGTCAGCTCTAACGCCGAGTTTCTCAGCCCACTTTTCGATATAGTCCCTGGTGAATGCATCTAGTCTCATAGTCTCAGCCTACATGGAAGTGCGTCTTCTGTACACGTTCAGTAGCTCACAGACTCTTATCCTGATTTCCAGACCCTCTCAAAAGGATCTAATACGGATCTAATCGCAGTATGTATACCAAAAAAAAACCCCGATATGTTCTTTGACCTCATGGCAGACACTTATTGGATCGGTGCCCGTAAACGCGGCGCTGAAAGCTTGCAAGGATGCCGCCGACTTAACACATCTGGAACAGGCGATCTCACTCCTTCGCGAAATCCTCGATACGAGCTCGGAAAGAGGCACACCTCGATTGGAAGTGCTCAATCTACTCGTCATGGCGTTGTTGACGAGATTCAACTATGATCCGCAGTCGGGAGACATGGGTTACATTATAACGCTGCAGGCCGAGATCATTTCGCTCGCTCAGGACCCGGCACGAGGGGACTCGGCGGCGACACTCGTGAGTCAATGTCAATTCGCACCGGTCTATTCAGCGTGAACCCTTTTGTCCCAGCTGTCTTCTGCGATGTCCGAACACTATCATTTGGCTCAGAACATCATTACGAGTGTCCGGCAATCCGCTGATGTCAAACTTCTTGACGAAGCGGTCTCGTCTCAACGGGAAGCTCTGCTCATGCAGCCGCAGGGTCACGAAAGGGTCATGTCGTTGGTCGCACTTGCCGACGCCCTCTGTCTAAGATTCAATCACGGGAACAATGGGCAGGATCTTGCTGAATCCATCGCCTTACTGCGTGAAGCCCATCAGCTGCACCATAACCACGCATTCCTGCTTATGGCTGCTCTCCTTCGGAGATGTAATTTGGACGGAGATCTTCGAACTCTCCTCGAGATCGGGAGGATATACAAGACTGCAAACGAAACAGACAAAAGTGCAGTTCGAGACAGGAAGTCCGGCCAGGAGCAGATGGTGAATTTCCATCGGCTCAATGAAGTTCCCGCGCTCCACTATGCCATTCGTTTATTTCGACAATCCATCCACCACATCTCATTCCAACACGAAGAGCGTCTGCCCATCCTCTTCGATCTTTCGAAGGCCTTGCTCCACCGATATTCCTTTGACCACAATCCAGACGATCTCGACCAGGCGATCAGAATTAATCAGAATGTCCTTCTATGTCGACCTCAACGCGACAAACAACGCTCCTACGTACTCACTGACCTTGGTGCCGCACTTTTACACAAATTTGAGCGTGCGGGAGATCCGAATGATATCGACAATGCCATCGTCCTTCTGGACGAGGCGCTGGAGCTGATTCCCCCCGAAGATCACGACCGCCTGGTTTGCCTGGATAATTTATCGGAATCCTTCTTACGCCGTTTTGGCTACCGGGGGAGTCTCGAAGACGCTGACAAAGCCGTTGCTATGGCGGAGCTGGCGTTGGATAGAACTGAAAATGGGGACTCCCACAGGCCACATCGTCTGGACGCCCTGGGCCAGTGCTTGTCCAGGCGCTACGAGAAAACCGGGTGCGCGCCCGACCTAGCAAAAGCAATAGGTTTTGTCCACGACGCCGTGAATCTGCTACCCTCCGGTCATCCACAGGAACTGAGGTTTCGGACGAATCTCAGTGATACGTATTTGCGTGGGTTCAACGGCTCCATCCATCGATCTAATACAACGATCGACCTAGCCGCACTCGACAAAAGCATCTCGGATCTTCAATCCTTCATCGCTAAATCTGACTCTGGTCATCCTGACATTCCCCGTGCAAAAGGGACGGTTGGCGCCATGCTACTGTCGAGGTTTGAAGACGTGGGTCACCTCCCTGATATTACTACTGCCGTTAGTCTACTCGTGGACGTCATTCGTGACACACCGGATGACGATTCGTATAAGCCGAATCATCTGCACAAGCTGGGTCGTGCCCTGACCATTCGATTTTACCGCAACGGCCAAATCAGCGACATTGACGAGGCAATCTCGGTCCTTCAGCGTGCCATCCAAGGGCGGCCGTATAAACTGCCCGATGATCATGTGTATCTGCTGGACTTGGGAGCTGCATTCGCGGAACGCTTTGCCCACCTCGGCGTCTCCGCTGACATTGATGAAGCCATCGCTATTCAACGGCGTGTGGTTGCGGCGAATCAGCCGGGACAACCTCAGGATGCAAACCCTGTTGCTAGTCTTGGCTGCTGGCTCCTGTCGCGCTTTGTCCAGACAAAAAGCGTATCCGACGTCGACGAAGCAGTTGCAACCCTGGAATCAGCCATGCAGATAGTTGATGATGACGATGAAGTGAAACCAGACATTCTCATGAATCTCGCCACCTCGCTCGAAAACCGATCCAAGTGCCGTCATGAGGATCCAGACATTGAAAAATGGATCCAATTACTCTCCGAGGCTGTGCGCATCACCTCAGACGCGAACCCGGCGAAGCCCGGGTACCTAAACAATCTAGGAAATTCGTACCTCCGTCGCTTCGAGCATCTTCACAATTCTGCTGACGTCGACGAAGCAATCTCAGCTTATGATTCGTCGCTGCGTTTAATCCCCCAGGATCATCCGAGTCATCCTGCTACTCAATTCAATTTGGGCAGGGCGCTATCCGTTCAACTCGAGCGAGGACTGGACTTGAAAGTGCTGGAGGCAACTATTTCCCAGTTCTCGTCTGCGGCTCTTTCAAGGTACGGGCTGCCGAGGGTGCGATTACAGGCAGCCTCGAGATGGACACAGTATGCTTGGAAATATGATCATCCGTCTGTCCTTCAAGCCAGTGCTGCCGTTCTAGATTTGCTGCCCCGAGTAGCTTGGCTCGGGCTTCCTCTCCCCGACCGCCATAAAGAGCTCATACGTGCAGGCGACCTGATGAACGCCGTGGCGGCCATATGTATCGAGCGTGGTGATTATGTCAAGTCGGTTGAATGGCTTGAACAAGGTCGCTCAATCGTTTGGGGGCAGATACTGCAGATGAGGAGCCCTGTCGATGAGCTACGGAACAATGACTCAGATCTGGCCAAACGTCTGGCCACTCGTTTTGAACAGATTACACGCCAATTACAGACCTCTGGGCTTGGTATGACCAGCTCATATCCCGACTCTGGTGCGAGACATCGTGTATTGGTATCCGAATGGGAAGATACCATCGGTCAAATTCGGGCCATCGATGGCTTCCAGAATTTCCTTTCACCGAAGAAGCTGAAAGAGCTTGTTGTCTCGGATAATATGGGACCAATTGTGGTCTTGAACATAAGCACCTTCCGCTGCGACGCGCTCATCGTAATTCCCCACCCATTTGAAGTTCGACACGTACCGCTGCCGAATTTCAGTTTTGAAGATGCTCAGAGACTGAGAAATCCCTCTACGACCTACTCAAATCTAATGGGCGGAACATCCTTGACGACAGGCTCAGTGGGCACCGGGAAAACGCAAAGACCCATCTTAACACCGACCAGGAATTTGAATCGATCCTATCCGAGTTGTGGCTTCATGTGGTCCAACCAATCCTGCCGGCTCTGGAACTTCGGGTATGTTTACGGAGATTCAACATTGCTCCGGTTTTAACTCAGTACACAGATGGAGGGGAAAGAGTTACCTCGGGTATGGTGGTGCCCAACTGGTCCTGCCACCTTCCTCCCAATTCACGCCGCGGGCTCTACGATATGAAAGAAAGAGGACACAAGATCACTGATTTCGCCGTTTCATCTTATACGCCCACTATCGGAGCGTTGGTCAAAGGCAGTCACAGATCACCATCTGAGGTGCCAAAACTACTGACCATTGCCCAACCATATGGACAATCTGCGCTCCCAGGCACGCTGGACGAAATTGTACGGATTGAAGCACGCGCGAAGAATGCCAATATTACCTCTTTGCTAGACAGTCAAGCAACCGTTAAAGAAGTGCTTCGGGGAATGACGGAATCGCATTGGGTTCATTTCGCGTGCCACGGAGTGCAGAATAAAACAAGTCCTACGGACAGCAGCCTTATATTGGCCAATGAGGCGCGGTTGAAATTATCCGACATCATTGGCCTGGCGCTTCCTCACCCTGAATTGGCATTTCTTTCCGCGTGCCAGACCGCCACCGGATATGAGCTACTCTCGGAGGAAGCTATTCATTTAGCTGCTGGAATGTTGCTCGCTGGGTATCACGGTGTCGTTGCAACTATGTGGTCCATAGTGGATAGGGAGGCCCTCAAGTCGCTGAAGACTTCTATGAACGTCTTTGTGGAGAGGAGAGAGCAGATCACCGAAGAGCCGCTCATGCGCTCCACTACGCTGTAGAGCGGCTACGCGACAGCAAGGGTGGACGATCATTCTTGTCATGGGTGCCATTTGTTCATATGGGAGTTTGACACGGAACAGCCTCATCTGGGTTCGATGTTGGGATACATCCTCGACTGCATAGTTTGAGATAAAGGGACTAGCCGTGTACTACTATATCCACTTACAGAAAGCTATTTTTGTTTACCTCGCTTTTGTGGCGTCTGGGTTTCTTGCCAGTGCTTTGAATGTTTTTGAAAAGTTGAACCAGTCGCGTGGTCGTGAACATGAATATAGCAAAATGAGATTTGGCACTAATAAATAAGAGATGGATTGAAGTATTAAAGCGTTTGAGAAACCATTCATAAGCGGCTTGAGTGGCATGAACATTGTCGAAAGTCAACATGCCAAGAGAGTTCTGGCGACAAACTAAAAAATCCTTGAAATATGGAGTGAATACTTACGAGACGCGATAGCGGGAGGATGGAAAGCTCGCGGAGAGTTTGGAATTTATTTCATCGTTCTTGGAACCACACACACACAAAATGGATTAACTCCTTGGGAACCTTGAATGATACTGTAAATATGAACGCACGCCCTGCAGCCACAAACCCGTCCTATCCCGCATTCGTATCCGGCGTATAATCGTGGGTGCTCCTGCGGTAATTGTGATAAACAAATCGCGCAGCTTCATCGCATCCGGGGAGCTATCCAACCCGGCCGAATTAGTTTCCTCTTCGCAATCGGAAAAATTTGAACCTCTTTTCATAGCCACCCTCCAGCTGTACAAATCCTCCTCGTATTCACCCGGTAACGTCTCACGGCAGGCGAACCTCCGCATCCACGGGCACGGGGTGGTGCTGTGGACGGAGATCCACTCCGGGGAGGGGCTTGTCCGCACCCATGTTCGTACTCGTGTCAGTTACTTGAATTAATGGTGGGACGGATGGGGCGGCTATGTTGAAAACGTGATGTGAGTGAGTGGATTGGGCAGAACAGGAAACCAAGAACAAGGTCCGGAACCCTCCGGGCGAGACGATGTAGGCGGGAGATGATGAAGGGGCAGGCAAATGAAGCGGTGGAATGAAAAGGAGGAAGGGGATTGAAATAAACAGGACGGAAGGAGCGAAATACGCACAGATGGACACGAGTGTCACACGCCGTGCGATGACCGCTTCACTCTCCCGGTTCAGGTTCTTCTGCTTGCGCTGTTGCTTCAGCTGGAGGCCCGAGAAGCCTGTGGTGAGATCGTCGGGGTCGGACGCGGCGATGAGCGTCTGGTTTCGGGTCAGCACTGAATACACAAGAAAAACGCTGAATCGCAATGAAGATGACGTAGAATGGAGGGAGGATGTTCGATCGACCGGAATTGATTTGGGCGATGCGATTTTTGCGAGGGGATTGCAAGGATATGAAACGCACCGCCTTGCCCATGAAATCCTTGCGCTCGATGCCCATGAGCTTCGTATCAGAAGGCCAGTAAAGGATGCCTGGAGCCTGGACGATGTAAGAATAGCGGAGGAATAACATTTGGAGGACGAAAGAATATGTAGCGATGAGAGGATAAACACGCACGATACTGAACACCGTGAATCCCTCCCCTTTGTGGAGGATCACATCCTCGATAACGTCGTGGTCCTCAATCATCGTCAGCAGCTTCGCCTTCTCGAGGTATTCCATGCCTTTCTCCATGCGCCCCAGACGGATGCGCGACAAGCCGAGATTGAACAGAACCTCGGAGGCAAAGAGGCGGAAGCGCAACCCGAGCTGCTCGTAGTTTCTAGGTGAGATAAAGTTGTTGGTATGGCATCATTGAGTGAGAGAAAGCGGTGGGACGAACATCGCCTCATTCCCGCGTAGGGAAAGCCATGCACGCTTGAAATCCCGGCCCGCGGGGCGGTAGCGCTCGAGCAGGAAGTGCGAGACGCCGCGCTGGAAGTATCTACGCCACATTTACGCCAAAGTCAGCATTTATATATGGGCGAACGCAGACAGGCCGAACGACGCACGCAATCGTCAAAAACGGATCTCTCGTGGTCGCGTCCGTGAATCTACGCAGTGCCTTCTGGTGGTCGCCCATCGCCGAGCAGATCAGCCCCATGTTCGTTGAAGCTGTCGCGGATGGTGGTATGCGCTGAGACGATGCAGAGTCAGCGCACTGTGCCCAAATCCGCAAATCCACAACGACGCACGCCAAAGAGCTCGAGAGACTTCTCATAGTTGCCAGCATCGAAGGCATTCCTCGCGGTTTGCCAGAGCTTGAGTTCATCCTTGAGCGACATGGAAAACGAGAAGATATTGTGCGATGCATCGCCCGCAGCAGCGACTCCGATGAGACGCGCAACGTTCGGTTCTGCAATTGATGGACAACGGCAACAAAGTCGATGGCAAATACAACCACACAACGCGTCGCGTCCTACATCTCCAATCGCAATGGCTACCTCTTTCTCAATGGATCATGGGAAGCACTATTGGCTGGATTATTTGGCGCCCAATATCAATGGCGTTGGACTTCGTTGGAAAAGTGGAGAAGCGAACCGGTCCCGTCACAGGCCACGCCGTGACATCATGGTTACGGCGCGTGACTGCTGTGACTTGCACCTTGCTTCCCGCCATCTTTTCCCTCGCTTCCACCGCTTAAAATGCATCACTGCCTCTCGATACTTGAAATTTTGGACCTCATCTGCGACAATTTGGACGGTTCCATTTCCGTGCCCGGACCGTCGCCGCGGCTCCGCACACTTGCCAACCTTGCGAGAACATGCACGTTATTCAGCGGGCCGGCACTTGATGCGCTGTGGAGGACGCAAAACTCATTAAATCCGTTATTCCGAGTCATGCCCGATGATTTGTTTGAACCAGTCCATGATCCGGTCCCAGACTATCTTCGCGTTTGGGTGAGTTCGCTGTAACCCTGGCCCTTGCTCCTTCGAAATCTAACGTTTCCATCGTTCAGCGGCTCGCGCGTCCGATTGTTGCTGCAGATTGGAATCGTCTACTCATCTATGCTCCCCGAGTGAAGGTCCTCGCATTGTACATATCCTCCGCCCGAAGCTTTTCGGAGATTTTGCCCGCATTCAGCTTGTGTTGCCCCGGTGGCCTCCTCCTCCCTAATCTACGCACTCTCACGTTCCGTCGCCCACTCCCTGATTTTTCCTCAATTCGCCTCTTTCTTTCCCCCACATTGGAGAGGATCACACTTCTCTCCGAAGCCTCTAACACCAATATATCTCTTCTTTCCACGCTCCCGACTTCATGCCCTGCTTTGAAACATGTCTCGATATCCTTCGGCCCTGGCTCAGACCAATTCAATCATAGTACCTCCCTTTTTGTTTGTGCTTTGCAGCGCATCGAGTCCCTTTCCATGTCCGTCCCCACTACGGCTGCTCTATCGCATGTTGGACGACTGTCTACCGTTACGGAATTACATTTGGCCTCCCTGCCCAACACGCTGCGATTATTGCAGCCGGAATCACCGGCCATGTTCGGGCACCTTCGTGAACTCAGCGTCGGGTCGGTCGAAATCGGACTGGCGACGAGTTTCTTTGGCCTGTGCTCAAATACTCCACTGATCGAAATCCATTTTACCTTCCGATTTTGTCCCACAGTGGCGGAAACTGATGCATTTTACAACGCTCTGAGGTCGAATTGCTCGCACACCTCCCTCAATTTGCTCTCACTGCACCTTTTGGATGTTTCCCCTCCAGCGGGACAATACAACCTAATACCCGGGTCCTCGTTGCGCACTCTCGATTGTTTTGTCAATCTCAGAACATTGTCCCTCACCGCACCTGTCGGATTCGACCTGGATGATCCTACCATCGCCCAACTCGCAGCAGCTTGGCCCAACATCACAACTCTGACGCTGCCAACGCCCATCTCGACTGTACCACCGCGGCTCACACTGCAGTCACTTTACTCCCTCGCCCAGACTTGTCCTCGCCTGTGTTCATTGCGATTAGCCTTCGATACCACATCCGTCCCGGTGCCAGGCCCTACGCGTGTGATCCAGGACTGCTTGGCATCCATCGATGTCGAGTCTTCGCCCATCTCCAACGCCACACCTGTGGCGCGATACCTGTCCGGCCTGTTCCCGAACCTAACAATCATACGCACCGACTTCGAGGGACAGGATGACGATGACCCAGCCGAAGTCGAAAACGCTGCGGCAGTGCAGGATCGACTGTGGATGCAGGTCAAGGATCAGATCCCGGAGTTTGTCGCGGCACGCAGGGAAGAACTCGCCTTTGGACCGTCCGAATTTTATTCAGTTTGGTGAGTGTTCGCCTCTTGGCTCGCTACTACGCAACTACGCACTAACACGGCCGCAGATATTCAATGTTCTCATCTTCCCTTCCAGGCGAGAGTAGCTCTTCCAGCATGCAACGGGATCTGACTGGGCTGCAGTTGCGCTTGCGATATCGGGGCCTAGATTTCAATTGAATATCGTCTGAATTAAATAAGGTCTTCGTTCAATTCGAGGCCGAGCCCTTCCCAATGAAGCGTTGACGTTTTATTTTATTTCGACGACAGTGTTATTTCGTAATTTCCCGGCTACGCAAAGCGGAGTGGCGGGTGAAGTGAATTGTTTATTGCACTGAGGCCCGAGGGATTCGTCGATTGATTTCGTGGCCAATCAAAGAAATATTCATGCATGGTCGTGTTTCTGTAGATCGAATTCATCAGAACTTTCGTGGTTTATTATGGAGCCTTCAAATGGAACGGCCAAGGCCTGGTAGCACTTGGACTGCATCTCAGTTCAGGTTCAATTGTGCTTTTGAATATCAACAATTATTCCTGTGATTTATTCATAATCAGTTGTTGTTGATCTTCTCCTAATAAAAGCTAGTCTGTTGATTCATAGTATTTGCGGTTGTTGTACCTCTCTACGTGTCGCGTTGAAACACGTGACTGGATTCTGCGATGGCGCCACTGACCCACTTCTTCCAGAACCTCCACTGTATCGTCTCAGCATCGTCTACTGGCAGGATAGCGGTGCAGCTGGGCATCTATTGTTCTCGTTCCATTCAAAGGAGGTTTTCGCACGTTCGCGACATATCCAGGACATCATCTGGGTCAAGAACTTTAAATTTTTCTGGTGACTCTTGGAAAGCCGCTCGCAGCTCAGATTCGCCAATTTATTTTAAAAGAGGACTTTCCTCAGCCCTCGGCCTTTTCGTTTCTTTTCATGTTACGAAAAGCACCAAAAACAGCACCCAATCTTCCAGGCCGGTGACGGACGTGAGAGCCTGAGGCTCAGCGGCAACTCAGCGGCCAGAATTCTTACTGATCGGTCCTCACTATGACCTCTGTACTCTTCCCCACACCCCGCCGTATCCTCATTGTGGGGGGCGGTCCCCGTGGCCTCGCTGCTCTGCGAAATCTTGGGGAAAAGGGCCAATTCGACGAGGTCGTTCTGGCTGAGAAGAGACGACATCGACGCGCGCGGCTGGAGCGTCACCACGCGCGACTGGCGCGCTGGCAAGGACGGGGCGGTGAGAGTCGAGGTATGGGACGCCGTAGTAGTCGCCACATCGTGGTACGACTTCCCCGCGTGGCCCGAAGACACTCCTGGATTGGCCGAGGCGCGGGCGGCGGGGCTCGCGACACATGCACAGACGTGGCATGGCCCAGTCGGGTACGGCGGAAAGGTGAGTTCTGCGATGCAGCCCTTCTGTTTATGTCGCTGATTCTGAATGCGCCAGCGCGCCGTTGTGGTCGGCAATGCCAATTCCAGCAACGACATCGCCGCACAGCTCAAACCCGTCGCGAAGACGCCTGTATACCGCGCCAGGGCCTGCGGCGCTTCGCGTTCCTCCCCGATCCGCGCGTAGTCGACGTCCTGCCCATCGCGCGCTCCATCGTGAAGGCCACAAAAAAATTAGACCTAGGGCTCCTCGACGGCTCGACCCTGACAGACATCGATGCCGTCGTCCTCGGCACCGGCTACAGCGCGGCCTCCGCGCCATTTGTGCGCGTCCTGAATCCGCCCTCTGCATCCGCCACGCAGTCGCAGACGCTCACCCCGCTCACCTCAGCCCACACCTCCCCTCCGCGCATCCCAGGCCTCCACAATTACATACTCTACGCGCCGACCCCGACGCTCGCGTTCATCGGCGTCGTCATGTCCTGCGCGCCCTTTACGCTCGCGGACGTCGCGAGCGCCTGGCTCACGCTGTTTTTCGCGGGGCGCCTCGCCATCCCTGCCTCCCTCCCCGCGCGCCTAGCGGGCGAGCGGGAAAGGATGGAAAAGGTCGCAAGGCACAGGGAGGTGGGTGCGGAGCGCGAGTGGCGCGAGCTGTCGTCGCTCGTGGCGTACCACATCCTCGGCCCTGACGAGAAAGCGTATGCGCAGGGCCTCCGAGAGGCGGTTAAGGCGGTTGACCCGGAGTGGGCGGAGGTGCTGCTGCGGTGGGGCGACGAGGAGTGGACGAAGTGGGAGGGGATGTATGAAAGGAAGTGGGTGAGCTTGATGGCGGAGGCCGAGTTGGAGGAGAGGGTGCTGAAGGTGAATAGCAAGCTTTGAATGGGAACGTGCGTTTACTTTCTGAAATTAGAATTGAGGGAAAATCTAGGTAACAGTTGAGTTGATTTTCCGGGTGTGTTATTTACCCGGGTTTAGCTCTATTCAGTTTTGTTCTCTTTGATGTGCGATGCCGAGAATGATGAATTGATGCGAGTGATCATATTGCCATCCATTGCCACTCTTTTCGTAAACTATCAGAGACTGCCTTCTCGGCCACCTTAGCATTTATCGCCACGGGCCCATACATATAGCTGGACTGATACAGGTATATAGGGTCTGAATCAAAGGCATACATCCCGCGAGTGAGTTGAGATATTTTTTGCGAATTTACATGGACATTTCATGGCATGCCGAATTCTTTCGCGGGAGGATGCCCAAAACGGCAAAAACGGCCTAACCGGCCACCCGGCCAAATCCTTCGTTGGCACTCGTAATGTTCATCCCACTGCATCCCAAATCATTCATTGGATTGAAATACATTATTAAATACTCTCCAACTGTAAATATAACATGTATGGGGATCACAACTATTTCCGTTGCCGGTCAAGGAGAATGGCCGGGATCGAGTGCGGAGCAGATGGTGCCCTGCAAAGAATAGAGGGCATTTAGAGCCCAAATTGAGATCCATATGCCTTAATGAGATGTAGTAGGACGTACCTATAGGCAAACGAGGTCCTCCATATCTCCACCACCCCTCCAAAAAGTCCATCTGTATGTGTCTATGAAATTGGGTGGTTTTCGATGTTACCGCGCGGTGAACGGGAAGTCTGACAGTTAAAAGCCGAATCAACAGGGTATGGTCAGTTATAGGGTATCTTTGATGATCAAGTAAAATCTCATGCCCCCAGCAAACATGGCTGGCTCATTACAGAGGTGGCCGGTTTCTGCCACTCGAAATCGAGTCAAGGTATGCTTGGAGAATTAAGTAGGCGGAAGGGAAGTTTTTCCCAAATAATTCAACCATAGCCCATTGCCACGAACCGTGGGATGAGAACGGACCCCCGCACTTGTGAATCGGCCAGGAATTGGAGCAATAGGGAAAAGACGAGCGAGAATGCCGGTCGGGGATAAGAAATGATGTCCCCACGCTCGGGATATTGTTCGTAACTCCCGCAACGTTTGATTGCCGCCTTCTCTTGCCTTCAAATTCGACATACGAGGTCCTCATAGGTCGTGGTCCAACCCACAACCACCAAACTCGAGGATTGTACATTGCACCGGCTTATATTAGGCAAGTGGCCGGCTACCTAGTTTGGCCGGATAGGCAGTCGCTGATAGTAGACTCTTTTCCAACGCCCCCCCCGCAGGAGAGATATACGGGCAGCTGAATCATGACATCAGGTAATTCATATTCTCCCTCAATTCATTCCTCAATGTTCGTCTTTCAGTTCCCAACGAGGAATGACGAGAAGGGTGGGAGTGGGACTCGGTTAATCGTCGGCTAACGACCAACAACACTCTATGGACTCCGTAGCCTGATGTGCCATTGTCAAGTGAGTTGATTCCCCATTCGATTTTTTCCTTTGGGGATTCGGCGAAATTCCTGACGTCTCCAGGACCCCAGGAATAACCGGCGGGAATCTCCACTAAGGCCGAGGGACTGGCGGCATCGCTGATCCCCAGACTTTAGGAGCTCCACGACGCAGTGGGGATGCCACCATAGTCCCGAAGCCGAACCTGCCCGATCCTTAGGTGCTAGTAGCACCGCGGACGGCGAGAGGACCGAACCCAACCTAGACAAAAGCAGGACTCGAAACACCGGATCATCGAAGGGAGGACACACCGGACAATAGAAAGACAGAGCACTTGCGAAGCACCTCAGACGGCGCGAGGGCCAATCGAACCTATGGAAAACCAGTACCTGCAAAACCAGATCAATAAAAAATTAACACACCTGATGACAGAGTCCAGATCTCGAGTAGACGACATTGGTGATTGCACTCAACGCGCTTGGCGATGCGTTATTCGCATGATAATGGTAATGAGAGTGAGAGTAGGTGCGAGTGAGAATGAGAATGAGAGGGAGAGTAATAGTGCGAGTGCGAGTGAGCGTGGTAGTGAGAAGGAGAGTCAAAGTGCGGAGGAGGGTGAGAATGATGAGAGAGTATGAAAGTGCGAGGGAGAGTGTGAGTGAGATTGAGAGTGAGTGCGTTATTCTCGTGAGGGAGGCGACATTGGTTTCTATACTCAATGCGCTTGGTGATGTGTTAATCGCGAGGGGGGCGCGTTATTCGCGTGAAGGGCAGCATTGGTTTTTACACTCAATGCACTTAGTGATGCGTTATTCACGTGGGGGGTGCTTTATTCGCGTGAAGGGGGCGACATTGGGTTTTACACTCAATGCGCTCGTTATTCGTGCGGCACAACGACCACACCGGGTTCAAGGAAGATGAACAGTAAGGAATTATAGGTCAAGTGAACTGCTGATAACCACGCACAGTTGACTTCTTGGAGCCCTAGCGCAATTGCGCAAAGAGATACTTATTCGCGTCATAACACAAGTGCGGACGAGGAGGGCTGTAGAGGTTAATCAATCAAGATGATTTTGAAACTAGGCTTTTCGCAAAGGAAATGTCAGTGGATTTATGCGTTATTCGCAGGATACACGTTGCTCGTGTCAAGGATGTGTTACTCGCAATTACACGTTGCTCGTGCGAGGGGAGCGTTGCTCGCAGGGGGCGTTATTCGCCAAAATACACATTGTTCGTGTGGAGATTGCGTTACTGGTGGTTACACGTTATTCGTGTGGAGAATGCGTTATTCGCAATTGCACGTTACTCGTGCAGGGGGAGGGATGCGTTACTCGCAACGGCATGAGTGCGCACTGTTTGCAGCAGCTCCGTTACTCGCAATGTGCGCAGTAGAAATTTCATTTGTTAGGGAAAAGTTCCAGGCTGAATTATAGTCACGAACCGTGGCCGTTCTCCCCGACTCTAGACACTAAATGCGTGTTGCGTACGGCCGCGGCAGTGACCAGGGACGCAAGGACACGAAAAAGGCCGAATAGGATATTGTGAGCGCACACCGCGCCCCATTCTGAACGGACAGGATTCCCGAGTGGTCAATAAAAATACGCCGATACGGCGTAAATCAACCTTGAGTACTCGTAGGGCAGTTATGGCCGTCCCGTGGACTGAAATCAATCATCGTGGAAAACCACTTGACGTGAGAAGGCCGAACATCTCCTGGCAGTTGAGTGGCGGCGGAGGGGACGCCGCGTTCGGGAGTCTGATGTAGGGAGTGCCGTTAGTGATCGGCAAGGTTCTGGAATAGAATAGGCACCAAGATATAGACGGAGCCTCTGGAGAGGAACAAGACCTGTCCATCTCCCGACCACTGAAGACAAGACAGAGAAGGGCGCGAGGTTACAGTGGGAATAGTCAATGCGGTGTATATAGCTGCCGGTGGAGATGGCATCCTCTGACGAATTGACGAGGTAAGATCTCCGTCCGCACCTAATTCGCCCACACTCACCGGGGCCGCAAGCCCGAACGAATGGGAGAAGCAGCAACGGGGGTTTCACCGGGTTTTCTTTTTCTTCTTCTTCGGTGTCTGTCGAATTTGAACGCCGTTCACTGTATGCAAACCACGGACTTACTCAATTTAGACTCGGAGCCTCATGCACGCGTGGGTGAAAAAGACTTGTGATGTAAGTGGTGGTAAGAACGTTCGTTTGAGTGCGCTTTGTGGGTTCAGCCTATGACTACTTGTGACTGTGACGCATCCCATTTCTTTCAAGAACAGGCCAGTGTTTTGATTTAAAATTTGGATGACGGTTCGTGCCACTTGTACTCTATCGCTCCCGATGGCCTCACAATGTTGTTGAACCACCAGGATCTTACCTACTGCTACTTGCACATGTCAACATATGATCTACAAGTTCTGGAAACACTTGAGCGCGGTGCTGCGCCCGGAGCCCGCACTGTGGATCGACGACGTGTCCGCGTCTGAGGCCCGGCCGCCCTGCGAGTGCTCCGATTATGTCAACGTCGACGAACTGGCCCCGCGTGCATACACCGAGACACTCAGCAATCTCCAGGCTCACACAGGGTCCGCTGGCTCGTTTCTGCATCCATAGTATCAGAATATCTGCGAACAGTCATTCAGAATCACGTCCGTCACGGTGAACCTGCTCGACGCAGCCCGACGCGCGACCAACGCTCGCGACTGCCATTCATAAGGAGTGACAAGAATCTTTGGGTACAAATCTTGCCAGGTCATCGCGAGGGCGGGTACTGCTCAGTGTTCATTATGGTCCAGAGAAAATAAAAACTGGCACAGCTTTAGCGGCGGAGTGATAACATTTGATTTGCGCATTTGCTACCGCGGACATAAATAAAACACGAAATGCGAGGAGGGAGGGAGGCGAGATCTGGAAATCGTCCAGCTAAGTCATGGAAAAGTTGATCCGCCGGTTCTGAGCAGTTCTGAGCATGCCATTTCCTCATGGCCATGGTTTGTTAAGAGATCCTCGGGACGTCGGTGACGTCGAGCTCCTCTCAGCTGGAATCTATTGGTGCATAAGGGGAAAGAAAATCTCCAGAACGAACAGGCATGTGCAGAAATTATAATAGCTGATCATGCATGCACAAAATACCCATGCATGGCAACACTGATAAGCTAGCGCCAACGCGGATGAAGGTCGCCGCTTGATGTTCCAAGATCGCCGCATGCCCAAATAGGAACCGCCAGTCTCTTCCTGGGATAGCGCTTAGCGCGCTTCTGCGCATCCCTCTTGACCGAAAGGATCGGATCCTTGTGCCGATTTTACGCTGAGATGACGCTACAAAAGAGTGGGGGAGGACCCCTTTTATTGAGAATGAAACATTCATCTATTGAATAAATAGTAATTAAGTGTTCATAGTATATGAAAAGCAGGGATGACGGTATGCTACAGTGAAGCGTAATTATTGGGTATTGATAACATCTAAGGAGTTCAAGAAATCAAGGTTCTGAAAACCTCCAACATTAGGCTGAGACAAAAGGCAAAAAGCTAAAGTTCAATGCTCACGTGTGGAATGTTCACTGACAGGAAAGAAAATATGCAGACAGAGCAGGGAGGTCGTTGGAGCCAGCCTCGGTATACCCCTGGCGCCGCGAACCACTGAACTTGAACGCCACAACGTTGCCGTGCCAGGGTTGTGCCGCGGCTCCCGACGTGATGTGGTAAATGGAGCGGTTGACTGGCGACCGCCTCTTTCGGGCGGTAGGTGAATAAAAGACGTGAAGTGGAAAGCGCAGGAGTTTGCCATTGAGGTCCTGCGTGAGGACGACGCTGTCAGGCGGCGCATCAAAGTACGGTTGGAGCAGCGGGACCGGACAGAGGCCGTGCGATGGGCGGTGTGGTGGGCGGCACTTTACGGTGATGATTCTGGGTCGGTCTGGGACAGAAAGGAGTCAGCAGCGCGCGCGACATGTGGTGTAGAATTGACGCACCTTCATCTGCGAGGAATAATATGGCAGAGATCGAAATATACTCGGGCTCCGCTGGAGGAGGCGTTGCGATCATGTTTGAGGCATACGAAGCCGAAGGGTGGCAGCGTTCGCGGTGTTGTGGCCAGTCCTATAGGCTAAACAGTGAGACATTGACGCGTCAATGAACAGGCAGACACACGCTTTGCAGGTGCTCAGGTGAACAGTAGAACGCAGCTCGACACCGGCCACACCACTGTGAAGTGGGACGGCCACAGACGAGGCAAGGGTGGTTGGCATTCATAATCAACAAAGGATGCGTTGTCGGAAGGTAGTGGATACAATGAGAGGCGGGAAAAATACAACTGACGACAGGAAACACTGGGCTCTTTTATATGTGGCCGGTGTGCAGATCTTGATGAAACCGAGCCATAATGGGGATGTAGGTCCAGGTACCACATTAGATGACCGTGGTAAAGTAATCGGGACAATGCCAAAAATCATTGATCGGAGCGCCACGTTTTTCATTGATACGGCGATCAAAAGTTCCGGCCAAGATCTTATCTCCGAACGGCCCTCGCCCTCGTCTTTGACTTATTTCTCCACCACTTCTCCACCGATTCGCAAGTTTTTAGGGCTCGTTCGCATCCCTTGATTCCAAAACATGACATAGGCCCTTCCTAGGCCCCAAATTTTTTTGTCTCGCCTCCTGAAGCCCCACGAAGACCCTGATCTGATCTTGGCCCACTCCCGCCACCGCTGTAGCGATCAACCCGTGCGTCCCGACTCCCGAGGCCCTGGAATTTGGCTGTTAGATTAGAAATATCCAAGACTGTATTGTACCCGATTCCTAGCATTTAGGTAAACGACTTCCCGGTAATGGTCCACCACTACCTTAAACACCCGAAATTCAGTTGCCCGTAGTGCTGGGACGGTTCGGTTCGGTTCAGATTCAGGGCACTTTGCTCTGAATGCTGAACCTGAACCTGTCGTTCGGTTCGGCTAAACATCGAACCTCGAACCTGAACGCACGTTCAGGCTCGGTTCGGCGTTCGAACGCGTTCAGAACCTGAAAAGTTCGGCCATCTCGGCGACCTCAAAATCTGTCTAGGATCGTGCCTAAGAGTCAATTTTGGTGGGGAGCAGGTGAATAAAGCCAACGAGACTCACTGAAGAGTGTTCTCATTATTCACAGACATTACTATCCTCGCCAACCTTACTTGCCAAAGTGAGACATAGGGTCATACAACACTTTAAATGCGCCGAGGCAAAGAGCGATGTTGAATCTGCTCCAATTAACTGTAGGTTTCTTCAAATGGTCCAAGTGAGTACCCTAATTGGCGTCAGGGACCCGGAAATGGCTGGAAACTGACTCAATACACGGACTTTCAGGTTCGGGGTTCGAACCCGGTTCGAACGCGACGCATATTCCCGAACGCCGAACCGAACCTCGCGTTCAGGTTTAGCAATTCACTGAACCTTGAACCTGAACGCGCGTTCGGTTCGAACCGATTGCTTGAACCGAACCGTCCCAGCACTAGTTGCCCGTACAGATGAATTTCTTGCAAGGGGTTATTGGCATGTGAGGGACATCACCCGTGCATAGGTATGCCCAAATACATCCGATGGATTCATATAGAGCTGAATTTGCGGCGTCGATAGCCTCCGTGCTTTGCAAGACACGCCTTTCAGCCAACACCCCAATTTCACCCCTCCCCCTTGCTGAAAAGGGAAGTAGTCATGGTCCTCACATGCCTTAGATGTACCATTTTAGTGCACAGAATGGTGTAATTAGATGTCTTAAATTATTTGAGACACATTAGGATGTTCAGGACGAGGCTGAACGAATGATTTGGCGGGGTGGCCCACTAACCCATTTTTGCCATTTTAGGATACCGCCGGAAGAAAAATTTGGTATGCCATGAAGTCATTGTGTAAATTGGCGGAACATATGAACTGACTCACAGGATGTATGCCTTCGTTCTAGAGCCCATGGGCCGCGATTTACTTCATGTTATGCGTGGGCTCGCGGCCAAAAGTGCCAAGGTGGCCCAGCAAGCAGTCTCAGATAATATTTCGTTGCTTCTCAGTGAACATTCACCACGTGAGTAACACTGAATTTTAGCTTTTTGCCTTTGTCAGAAAAGTTTTCGGAGCCTCGATTTCTTGGACTCTCTAAATGTCATCAATAACCCCAATTCTTGCGCTTCCATTAATGTAGCATACCATCCTCCCCTTGCTTTTCTCATGCTATTGTTGCATCGACAGCAGCATCGCTCGCACGAATTTCCTATTTATATAATAGACGGATTGCCTCTGTATTCTTTCAAGATGCCGGCAAAGCTCGACCTCCAGGGCTTGCCATGCGTCGACGTTGCTCCACTCATGCCGACCGTCATTCCTGCTATAGTTAAGCAGCACATGTCGGACTCTTCTTTGTCGTCGTCGTCGGAGTAGAGCTCTTCGGGCTTCCAGGTTTCCCCGTCCGTCTCGCGAATCGTTGATATGAGGGAGCCGACCATGACCGCCAGCAGCATTGGTGACAATTTCATGAACGACGTGTATTCGGCGATAGACAAAAATGTAAATATTTCACTCAGTGCAGGTCGTCAAATAAATCTGCTCATCTATCCTGCGCGCCCCGTTGTAGACAAGTTAATTTCTTTGATACTTGGCGGATAATACAATTAATTCCCCGTCACTTTTTACATCGAAAGGAAGATAATAAGTGGCGACTAACGAGATTGGAAGGTGGGTCTTATACAGTCTTAAAAAATACTGTGGATTTAAGGGGCTGGATCTGGACCCTAGATTCAAGGATTGCATGTTTGATTGTCGCACCTTGGGTTTTGTCTGTGACAACTGCTTCTTCTCCAAGTTCGAGAAGCCTAGGAAAGGTCTGTGAATGCAAGGGAAAAAACACTCTCGTTCGGTGGGGTTGGCTTCCGCAAACACAACCTCAACCGTTGATCCACTTCGCTAGCAGCGATGCAGGGAAGTGGCGATTGTAGTTATGGACCCAGGCTATGTAATTGCGTCTTGAATAGCAAGTTTTCGCGCGACCTTGAGTCTCCGGGTGATCCTGAGTCGGAATAGTATCTATCCGTGGCTCAACCCATTCTCGATACCAGTCGTCACGGTCACTTCGTCATTCATGCACCCCGAGTTACCAGGCGATCCGGAGTCGGCCCATTCTCGCGACGCCAGCTACCACGGTCACCCACAACCACATCATCGCAACTTAGGGTCTGAGTAGCTCTGGGACATCTCACGAATACTTATCGTCAGACCTAACGCATCTGATAATTATCTTTCGATCTTCGACTATGACGACCATCACCCACCGAATACTCATTTCAGTTTCCGTGCTCACCTTCCACAACAGCGTGCCAGTGCCGAAATTGAGGACAATGGATGCTCGACCCTCTCTACCGAGAATCACGACATGGAGCTCCAGCCGCTTCGAAGTGGTAAGGTCAGATGGAAGATAGAGAACTTCATACTGCAGTGGAACGACAGGAGACGCATCTGCTTGTGCCGCAACTTCGTCTCCTTCCTTCGGAGCGATCGACTTTTGCTGCTGTCGCCACGGAGCGACCACATTACCACCTTTGATCCGGCGGTTTGAAACCTCTTTACCGCCAGATTTTAAGATTATGTTTGGCATTGATGTGAATCGCAATGCGAAGTTGGCACCTGTGAATATTCAACTCGAATAAAGCAAATGAGAGAAGTGGAAAGGGATGTGGCGTACTGCTCATCCTGGTATACTCGGCGTTGGTTTGCATCGCAACGTGAAGTTGGTGCCTGTGAATATTCAACTCAAATCACGCAAATGAGAGAAGTGGAAAGAGATGTGACGTACTGCTCATTCCTGGATTTTCAGTGCATGTTTCAAGGAGCGGGCTACTTTACTCCGTGGTTAGACTCGATTGGAGCTTGACCACATATATCGCACGTTGTGAAGGAACTGACCCCAAAGGTTGACGGTGGGTCCTTCCAGTGCTCTTTGCTGGTACGATGTCGGTACACACTAATTGCCTCAGACCGTGCTAAGTCGCGAGTTGGTAGCGGTCAATATTAAGGTGAACGTTGACCAACAGGGATCGCGCACGGCGGCGGAAGTATAGGTGGGTGAGAAATGCAAAGGAAGTTGTAATCCAAAACGGCACATGTTATATTTCTTGCTTGTAATGTAGTAATCGCTGGCCCCTGACATTAGGCTGACAGCGGTTGTCAAAGGGGCATATTAGAGCGTATTTGCAGCCCCAAAAAACCACGATTTGGGGCCCAAATCGTGGTTTTTGTAGAAAAGTGATGGTGAGATTTGTGACAGCTCAAAATGGAAGGATAGCCGAAGATGTTTTGCAGCAAGTCAACAACTACTCGTGTCCCCATTCTTTTTCACTTCAGGGACATACCGAGCCTTCTAAAGCTCATCCCCCCCATTCCGGCAGCAGTTTGGGGGACAATACGCTCGAGGGCTTGAGCTCAAGCCCACAGAAGTCACATCAGTCACC
This sequence comes from Mycena leptocephala, assembly GCA_029378395.1. Classification (NCBI taxonomy): domain Eukaryota; kingdom Fungi; phylum Basidiomycota; class Agaricomycetes; order Agaricales; family Mycenaceae; genus Mycena; species Mycena leptocephala. The sequence goes on along the minus strand of JARJLF010000322.1, from coordinate 34,545 downwards.
CTCTTCGCCTAAAAGTGATGGGTGATTGCAGAAATCTGAAAGGCGCTGCAAATACTACAAATTTCCTGAGCTTCTGATTGGCTGCTCCACAGCTCTCGAGTCTCGACCAATGAGGGTCTCAGCTGTAAATACGTTGAGCGCTCGAATGTCGAACAAAGATCGCTACGCAACATCAGAACTGGTAATAATCTTCCGGGATTTGGACCTCCCCAACAGTGGTGACCACCCTCGCAGCCGCTATGCTCAGTTTGAGGCAATTTTGGTCTACACCACCCCGCAGAATGCTCCTCTGAAGTTGGGTGCACAACGCGAAAACACGTAAAATGCCAGAATCAAAAATGTCATAAGGCTGATGGATCATCAAGACAAAAGTCGATCACGTTACTATTTACGACCTAAGCCTTCTACGTTCAAACTAGTGCTTTGATGACCGCAAAACACTCTTCCGCACCGGTGGGAAGGCCAAGAATGTTTCGGCGGTGCTTCGTCAGGTAGGAAAGTCACCCTGGAGATAAATATATGGGGTCACCTCATCGTATTGCCTCAAATTGACATCATGGAAAAATTTCAAAGGGTGTACAGTACCCAGCCAATTTAAACCTCGTGCTCCGCTTCTTTGCTCAGTGTGAAACTGTTGGTACGTCTATTTTAAAAAAGTACGAGCTCAAACGGGCGGTCAATATTTCGTCCGCTTGCTCCTATCCTGAGTCTTATCCAGGGACGACGGGGACCTGAAACAAGGGGTCTGGACTCAAAATGCTGAAACTGCAGGCGTATCTTTTTTTTTTTTTTTTCACAGAGGACGGGGACCTTACCTGAAACCGGGGCTCTGGGTCCAAAACCGAGCAGGTGTCAATCTTTTCTCCGGTTCCTCTTCCAGGGACGACGGGGACCTGGATTCAACCTGGATTCAAAAAAAAAAAAAAAAAGAGACAAGCGGTGTGTCATTCCAGAGACGAGAGGGACCTGAAACAGGGATTTTCTGGGTTTGGGTCTTCACATGTCAATAATTTCCTTGTCAGGGACGACGGGGATTTGGAGAAAAAAAACCCAACCTCGAACTGCGTCTAAAAAATGCCGAGCTCAAACTGCAGGCGCGTCAATATTTCCTGCTTGCTCTTCTAGGCCTAACTTTCTGGGTCTGTATTACTTTGTAAAAAGCTGAAATCCATCGTCGCACATTGGTCGCACACTTTGCTCCGTCCTTAGAATCGTCTCATACCGTTCTTCTTGTCGACGTACTGTAGCATTTCAATCAATTCGTATGTCACGCGTCGCGGCAGGCAAAATATAAGAAAATTTTCGTACATGTCACGGGTCACCGAGGGGATCTTCGAACATGCGAAACAAGTCACAAATTGGTGAAAAATGACCCAAATATTCAATTTCGCCTCCCCTGCATGTTTTGCTTCAAAAACCTTCAAAAAAGTTGAGTTTGAACTAAATCATTTCAACATACCTTGAATTCTTCTTCCCATGACCATATCCACCACCTGTTTCCTCATGCTGGGGAGGTTTTCTGACCCAGCGGGACATGCGGAATAAACGAATTTTTTCTCGTGTCACGGTCTGCTCGGCCGATATACGAATATCGAAGTTCGAGTTTTTGGGTCACGCGTCACAGCTGATTAGAATTGAACGAAATGCTACAGTATCCTTGCTGCCATTAGTATGCTCATTATGTAAGCCATCACGTCACAGCCAGTGACGAGCGTAACACGATGACCTACACTTGACCTACACCGTGTACATTCTTCTGCATCTAGTATATGCCATCCTTCACGATATGGTCCCGTTCCCGCCACCCTACCCTCTACTCCAACATCGTCCCGTACGCCCCCACGCCCGTGATCATACTGATGGATGCCGCGCAGCCCGCGCAAACGATCTCTCGGTACCGTTTGCGCACGAGAGTTGGGTGGTGGCCGGGGAAGGCGTCTTCGCTCTCCATTCTGATACTCGCACCCGGAGATATGTCCGCCCGCCGTCCTGTTACAATGTTTGCTGATGCTTCCTTTAGTCGTTGCCCACCGCTGCCCGTCTTTCCTGCTTTCCTGCGCGTACATACCCTCCACGCATGCGAACTGCAGTGCATGGTATCCTGCGGCCTCGATTTTGGCTCCGTGCGCATAGACTCTTGCAGGTGCGTTTCCTCCTCCTCTCATTCTTCCGCGCCTGTTGACAGGCAATCGAGTCGCCCTTCCGCTTGGCGTGCATCTGCTCTCCGCCTACCCACAACTCTTGGGAACTTTGAGTCCGACTTGCTCATCCTACCATCGCTTTCCGAGTCCGTTTTGCGTATTCATAACCTCATTATTCTTAGCTCCCCTGCGCTGTTCTCACTGCGCGCGCCGAAAACGATAAAGATGAGCTCCTACGTGCGAACTGCGGAGGCTGGAGATTCGGGGCGGGGCTGAAAATGTATTGCCTGGAGTGCGGTGCGTCCCCCACTGTTTAGTTCCTCTTTCTGCATGTCCTCGTCTCTGTCCTCCACGCTCGCCGCATCCTGAGTTTGGGGACCGGCGTCGCGTCGTCGGGCTCGGTTCATTCGCGCCATCCCTGTTTTGACGGGACGTGGCTGGGCCCGGAAGTAGCTCAATTAGCGCGGTCTCTGTCTTCGTGGACGGCGGGCACGGTGGACAGCGGTTTAGCTAGTGTTGTTCCTACTCTCCTCTTTTCTGTCCCTCCTGGTGGGCCGCAGGCTGCATTGGTCGTGCCTCCTGGACACCTTTGACACCTTTTCCTTTCGTGCGACCTCTGCTATATCTTGCCTATAAGGACGTGAAGGTCACGTACCTGCGGGGCAAACACGTAGGCCATTCCATGTCTCATAGCGCTCTGGCATCGCACACCGGCGGCGTGTTTGGGAGGGATTTTTTTTTTTTTTTTGGGGGGGGGCGGGGGGGAGGGGCTATCGGCGTTCGAGATGAATATCGTTACGCGGCCTTTGATTCATTGTCCACACTTGCCTGAGTTCTGGTAATGTAGTGGATTCTGAAAAATACTCTTACGCCTTTTTGGGCATGCAGACGTTAGATAGCTGATGTCCCCGAATCAACACGATCAACTGGACAAATTAATGCCCGCGCTCGGATCCTTCATCTTTCAATGGGAAACCCATTGGGATACGGTGCAAAATGTATTTGCTGACAGCCTTTGGTAGGACGGACTTATTGCATTATTTATTGAGAGTATTTCTCTCGCAGTCTGACTTGGAGTTGGAGTTGGTTTTTTTTGTCTTTTCTTTTTTGCTATATTTATATTGTTCGCCTGCACTAATTTAAATGACATTCATGGCTCCATTTATCTTCGAGGATACCGGAGCGAAGCGGCGGTCCGTCTTGTAGACATTTAATGGGTTTCTCGGCTAGGTTGGGTTTCCGTTGGAAGCCGGGTTTCCAAATAGAATTATCCGGATCACAGAGATATCGGAATTTAAACAGATGTGCAGAATTTTAAACAGACAACTTTTGGTTCAGTTTTCCAGAGTGGTTGCCGGTGACAGTGGCCGGCAGTGGCCGGCAGCATCGCATACGACCTAAGTAGGATTATGACCATCTTGTAACGGCAATAACTCGCTTGCTCACGGGCATCAACAAGTGCTTTAGCAGAGAGGACAAGACGGGACCTCGTTTCGCTCCGGCAGCTGTGAGTCCTCAAACTTCATACCACGGAAAGTGTTGAACAATTTACAACTCAGCACAGTGCGGTGTGCAAATAAATACAGAGAGATATACATGTATACTTGGGCTTAGGCCATTGCTGGCACATGGCGGTACTCGTCAGGCCTTCGGCCTAGAATATTTAAATTTTCACCAGTATTGTATAGTAAATATTCAAGCTTGGGCTTGAGGGCCATCTACCTATTCGTGTCAGGGCCATTGCTGGCGCATGGCAGTGTTTGTCAGGACTCCGGCTTTTCTATTTTTATTTCAACATGGATGACTTGATTCCAATTGACGAGTTGTCCCAATCCAAAAAAAAAATCTCAATCCTTCGGAGTGCTGTGCCTGCTTTAACATTTGATTTCAATCCAAAAGAAATATCCTCAATCCCTCGGAGTGAGACTAAGCTATTATCCACCCAATATACAGCGCAATTGTCACAACAAACCTTCCAACTGCGTCTCTTGGGCATGTTATCCTACCAAGGAAGTCTATCAGGAGAACATATTATAAAGCTCATACTACATATTAAAACCCAGGGAGGGATATTATCACAACAATTTTGTACCAACAAGAAGCACATTGGAACTCGAACAAGGCTGCTGCCAAAGTGAATTAAGTACAGTGAGTAGGTATATCGCGGACCGGGAAAATATGTGCACCAACAAAGTCGGCAGGTTCGGACCAAGTTCGGACGCGGCCACGGAAGCAACTAAGTAAGAGTGCTTACCCGAATCAGGACATAGTTTTCTCAACAACTAACCAGGCAAGCATCCGCGACCGGTGCAAGGGAACAAGTACGCACCTGAAAAGGAATCGTATGACTAAAACACAGAACGTGTTTTAGCAACAAGTAAACGGTTCCAACGCATTACATTGACGTCATCGACAAATTTCGTTCTAGGTGGCGGACGCCCTGCGACTAAATAAACGAGTTTAAAAATAATGTTTTAAGACTCGTAACCAATTCAAACTTGCGATACATGATGAATTGGGAATATAGATGGCTTGCAACCTCACATTATACGTGATTTGATCTCTCTTCACAAAAGGAACAGCAGAGGGGGTATGTGGTCATAAAGATTCAATGGCTCAGGTTCATCATCTTCGCATCCAGGATGATCTCGATCCACTATTCATCATTTTATCAGACAGAACGAGGAATTACTAGGGAATTGTCTGCTCACCATGGGGAAATGAAGGCTCAGGAGATATTTGATACAGTGGCTCTCCACGATATCCGGCGACTTGCTGGCTCTCCGGATCAAAGCCTTTTCCCTGATGGAATTGATGGAGTCCTGCGTATACCCTGGCATCCCAGGAATAACCACAAATGCTAATCATGCACTGTATAGATGGGAGTCCCAGCACTGTTGCCTCCTCCGTGCTCAGACGTTCAACACCCGCTGGATCGAGGGACCAGTATGCCGGACAGGTCGGCCATCTAACTGACGATATTCCAACGCGAAGATCTGTTTCTGGGCAGAGAAACAGATAGCCAGAGGGGCAGCTTTCCGTAGTGGCTGAAATCTGAATCTGAAAATAAATGTCGTCCGCAATCACTATTCAAAAGAGGTTACCCCAATGAGACCACAGCTGGGTTGAAAACGTACGATAATTTTCGAAATGGGATGTGACCGGCAGTCGGCTGAAAATATGATTGGCTTGACTAAGCCAGTACTCGGAGTTGAAGCACCACATTTGTGCGGAGAGTGTACTGTTCAATACATCACCGGAGTTGAAACTTGTGTAAACATGATTGGGATTGATCACCTTCCAGTCAAATAAAATGAATTACCGGGTCCTGCCATTCCCCATGACCTCTCCTTCAGCTCCCCACCAACAACCTCCGTAGACCTTTATGTTCGGCAAGGACACAATCTCCACCCAGTCTTGGAGCTGATCGTCCGAGGAGCAAATGATTATACCGCCTAGATTCACTGTCACAGAGTTCGATATGCTGATGTTTCGAAACCGTGATAGGTCCCAATAACAGATTTCATGGAACTCTTTTAATGTCAGAGAATCGATCACCATGGCCTCTTGGGCGGGTGTGTCCATGGGAGTGATTCCTCGTGGGCGAGATATGCCGCTCAGAGAGGAGAGCCAGTGGAAGTCATTGGCAGGTATGAGGTCCGCGCAGAGTTGGCCAGTTGAGCGACGTATAAAAAATGTGCATTCATTCGGGGTCTGGAGTCATTGTTACGGACATCATGTACCACCCAGATGGACTGACGCACCAGTGCTCGTTGAAAAACGGAGTAGAAATACTTGCACGCCGCCTGTAATAGTATTAATGGGCTGGCCGAAGACGGCTTATTTTCCATACCCAGAATTCTGCATTCTTAATGCAAATCAATTTTTTGTAACAGATAAATGACGGAAGTGCATACATAGCAGCCGTGGAGATACACGGTCAAGATAGGTGAATGCCGATGGTGTACGAAGAAATGCTCGAGCTCAATCAAGTCTGATATGGCAGTCAAGCTCAGTGATCTCTTAAGATCGAACATCGTACCGTCATGAAAAACTGCAGCATGCATTGTTGATGACGTTGCGAGACCGCAGAGCTGCACAAAATATGGATGGCTGCCAGAAAATCCATGAGCATTGAACAATAGCACCGATTCTCTCACCGAAGCAATGAGTATCGCGTAATGTCCTCCCGCCATTTCTGCAAATTACTCAACAAAGACATCCTGATAATGGAGTGAAACCAACCTCTTCTGCGCTCTCGCCCCGGTACATGGCCACTGTCATGGTCCCCTCCCGGCCCATCACTTTTGCTGAGTATAAGCGCCGAACGGTACCTCTGCGACCGACGATGCGTGTTCTATTCAATCCTATCTCATCTTGAAGATTTATGTCTCCGAGAGGAATCGTTTGGAAGTCTGTTCAACAATTAGTGTATTGTCAGAAGACGTTGGGAAACATACCAGAAGGCACGGCTAGAGCAGTAGTATAATTGTTCGTGATATTGGTCAAAGTCTGGCCAGTCACAGTGAGGTGCTGGCAGCCGGAGAACATTCCGCTACGATACCTGAATTAAGCGCTAGTGAGACATGATGTACGTGAATGAGGGTGAAGATGCACTCACGAGGTAGATCCAGAATCGTTTGTGGTCAAGTGCGAGGTGACATCAGCGTCCGAGTGCGATTCGCTATCCATGGAGGGTCGTCGATGGCGGTCGAAGGAGGAAGAGAGGCCTGGCACCGGACTGACAGCTTTCACGCCACTTAAAAAGAGCCTAAAATAAACGCATCGGCTGTTGAACGCTGAGCTTCTGGAATGCCAATGGCAATGCGGTCATATACAGCATCGAGCGAGCGTACAGCATTCTGCATGAATGGCTGACTCGCGAGGCAAGCATGGAGAGGCCAGAAGGCACAGCTTCAGCTGGGATTCTATGCATTTGATTTGCGCCTTTTCTACCGCGGAGCAAAAAGTTACGATTGAAAATAGTCCGCCGCATAACTGAGGCGGCCAGTCCGAGAGGTTAAAATCCGCAAATGGATCGTCCACCCGCAATGGGTCGAAAAGTTGATCCACCGGTTCTGAGCATGCGATTTCCTCATGGTCAATGCAGTTGGTTACGAGAAGATTCTCGGGAACGTCACTCGTAAGTACTGACGTCGAGCTTCGCTGGAATATATTCCCCAGTATATTGGAGATAATGTTTGTAAAATTGTCTTGCCCCGATATAATTCGAACACGTCTGGCATAATTTGGCAATACTATTTGACAACGCAACTGGCAACTCGGAAGATTGCCAGTCTTTCAAACTCCGCCCATCCATCACGATCAACTGGAAACAAAGAAATTCCGCTGACAGAGAAAATACACCTAATTCGGACCTATTAAAAGTGCAGATTAATGTTAGAGGGAATTTTGCCATTGGTCCGGCATTTTCCGGCCCAATGGCAAAATTCCCTCTAACAGCAGGTGTGTTTTCTCTTTCAGTAGAATTTCCTTGTTTCCAGTTGATCAAAAATCTGAGATTAAATCACTACTTTCTACCACACTAACTGTCAAATTGAAATAGGACTCAACTTCCCCACTATCTGAAAGTGCGGTGGGCAGTTCACCTTTATATCGCCCATTTAACAAGGCTGAAAGATTCCTTTTTAGGTGTGTCTTTCTTTGTCTCCCCTTGCCAAGAGGTCCGAGATCGCGTTATCATCGACACCCATCAGCCAGAGGCTAGACAAAGCCAGACAAAATCCCTGTCTAGTGGGCTAAGAAGGGCCTGTCTAGGGGCTATGCTCACCTAGAAATACTGGAGCCAGATGAACACAGATGAACACAGACCTGCACAAAGGTGGGTCTAGAGAGGATCGGAACGCAGTGAGTCGTAAATCTCAGGTGAAAACGTTTACCGGGGAGTCAACGGCCAAAGAAAACGTGCTCAAAAAGTTAATGGATCCTCGGTTACAGAACCTCCCAAGAAAAACAAGAGCCACTGGCAGCATCCTCACGATAACATCCACCTGAAGGCCGGTACGGAATGCTGTGTACAACATGCGAGGCACGAGCACCAAAATTGTTGTAGCGTCTGTCTATGAGAGACTAAACGCTGTGAGGGTCGCGGGAAAAATACAGCAAACGTCGGCGAGAAAGGAGAACATAGGCCCACACGGCCACCGTAACATCGTCTTCTTTCTACGTTTCTTCCCATCTTTTCCCCGGGCCCCCCTGTTTCCACCTTTTCAAAATGCATCACTGCCTCTCGATACTTGAAATTTTGGACGCCATCTGCGACAATTTGGACGGTTCCATGTCGGTGTCCGGACCGTCGCCGCGGCTCCGCACACTTGCCAACCTTGCGAGAACATGCACGTTGTTCAGCGAGCCGGCACTTGATGCGTTGTGGAGGACGCAAAACTCATTAAATCCGTTATTCGGAGTCACGCCCGATGATTTGTTTGCACCAGTCCATGATCAGGTTCCAGACTATCTTCGCGTTTGGGTGAGATCGCTGTAACCCTGGCTGGCAGTGGCTGCTCCTTCGAAATCTAACTTTTCTATCGTTCAGCGGCTCGCGCGTCCGATTGTTGCATCAGATTGGAATCGTCTACTCATCTATGCTCCCCGAGTGAAGGTCCTCTCATCGTACATATCCCCTGTTCGAGGCTTTTCGGAGATTTTGCCCGCATTCAGCTTGTGTTGCCCCGGTGGCCTCCTCCTCCCTAATCTACGCGCTCTCACGTTCCGTCGCCAACTCCCTGATTTTTCCTCAATTCGCCTCTTTCTTTTCCCCACATTGGAAAGGATTACACTTCTCTTCGAAGCCTCTATAGCCGATTTCAAAAGTATGTACGGGTTTTACGAAACGGTGATGCTCGATTTGCGTTTACCCATGTTTGCTCCTGCGTCGGCTAGCTTCGGCTAGTCCAATGCTCCACACACTCCGCACCTCAAAGAATCCATACCCAAGTTTTATTCATCATTTTGCAACCACCCAAGGGTACCAAAACATGCAGAATGGGTTCTGTTTAAGAGAGTGTGTCTGAAAGGACGAAGGAACTCAAATGGAGCATGGACGAGGGCGCCGAGCAAGCGCCGAGGGGTGAACAAGAGAAAACAACCATAAGCACAAATCGAACACCACCGGTTCGTAAAACCTGCACATACTTTTGAAATCCGCTGTAACACCAATATGTCTCCTTTCCACGCTCCCGACTTCATGCCCTGCTTTGAAACATGTCTCGATATCCTTCGGGCATGGCTCAGACCAATTCAATCATAGTGCCGCCCTTTTGTTTGTGCTTCGCAGCGCATCGAGTCCCTTTCCATGTCCGTTCTCACTACGGCTGCTCTATCGCATGTTGGACGACTGTCCACCGTCACGGAATTACATTTGGCCTCGCTGCCCAACACGCTGCGACTATTGCAGCCAGAATCACCAGCCATGTTTGGGCACCTTCGTGAACTCAGCGTCGACTCGGTCGAAATCGGACTGGCGACGAGTTTCTTTGGCCTGTGCTCAAATACTCCATTGATCGGAATCCGTCTTACCTTCCGATTTTGTCCCACAGTGGCGGAAACTGATGCATTTTACAACGCTCTAAGGTCGAATTGCTCGCACACCTCCCTCAGCTTGCTCTCACTGCACCTTTTGGATGTTTCCCCTCCAGCGGGACACTACAACCTAATACCCGGGTCCTCGTTACGCACTCTCGATTGTTTTGTCAATCTCAGAACATTGTCCCTCACCGCACCTGTCGGATTCGACCTGGATGATCCTACCATCGCCCAACTCGCAGCAGCCTGGTCCAACATCACAACTCTGATGCTGCCAACGCCCATCTCGACTGTACCACCGCGGCTTACACTGCAGTCACTTTACTCCCTCGCCCAGACTTGTCCTCGCCTGTGTTCATTGCGATTAACCTTCGATGCCACATCTATCCCCGCGCCAGGCCCTATGCGCGCGATCCACGACTGCTTGGCATCCATTGATGTCGAGTCTTCGCCCATCTCCAACGCCACACCTGTGGCGTGATACCTGTCCGGCCTGTTCCCGAACCTAACGATCATACGCACCGACTTCGAGGGACAGGATGACGATGACCCAGCCGAAGTCGAAAACGCTGCGGCAGTGCAGCATCGACTGTGGATGCAGGTCAAGGATCAGATCCCGGAGTTTGTTGCGGCACGTAGGGAAGAACTCGCCTTTGGACCGTATGAATTTTAGTCAGTTTGGTGAGTGTTCGCCTCTTGGATCGCTACTCCGCAACTACACACTAACACGGCCGCAGATATTCAATATGTTCTCATCTGCCTTCCCTTCCAGGTGAGAGTAGCTCATCCAGCATGCAACGGGATCTGACCGGGTTGCACATTGCGCTCGCGATATTGGGGCCTAGATTTGCAATTGAATATCATCTGAATTAATTCACAAGGTCTTCGTTCGGTTCAAAGCCGGGCCATTCCCAATGAAGCGTTGTCATTTTATTTAATTTCGTTTGTAAAAGCGACGGCAGTGTTGTTTCGTACTTTCGCAGGCACAGTGCGGGTCAACTAAGTGAATTGTTTATTGCACTGAGGCCCGAGGGATTCGTCGATTGATTTCGTGGCCGAATCAAATGAATATTCATGCATGGTCGCGTTTCTGTGGATTGAATCAACTGAACTTTCGTGGTTTATTACGGAGCCTTTAAATGGAACGGCCAAGGCCTGGTAGCACTTGGACTGCATCTCAGTTCAGGTTCAATTGTGCGTTTGAATATTAACAATGATTCCTGTGATTTATTCATAATCAGTTGTTGTTGCTCTTCTCCTAATAAAATCTAGTCTGGTTGATTCATAGTACAAGACGGCCCGCCGCTCCGCTCCGGCAATGTGAAAACAGGAAGATCAATTCTCAACGTCGGTCAATGGAATGGAATATAAGGGAACACGGGGAAGATTTAAAGGGGACTGAGACATGTTACGAAAAGAAGCACGAAGTGAAAGGCAAGATGGGTTGATGACAGGAAGGAAATGAATATATTTCCGTATCGCATGTTGAACTTAATGGCCACAACGGGCAGAGGTTGCGCGGAGCAATATAGCAAGGCGAACGAGAACAAATCCGAGATAATTTCGAGTGATCAGGGAGATCCATGCAAAGAAGAATTGAAAATGAGTCAGGCAGGAGCTCGAGCATGCCAGCAGCAGAGCATTGAAAGTGCAAGATCGGCCCAACTGAAGAATTGATAGTGGAGCGTGAAACGATATTGAAGGCGGGGATAGAGAGTGGTTGTGGGCGAGAGACCAGCCACTTATTTATCTTCGTCTCGGTGATACGGCCCTAGTGCGAAAATGTGGAGATGCAGTGGGAATTCAACTGCGGCACAGTTGCAAATTTGCTGCGGGGAACTGCGTGCCTCTGCGGATTGGAAGAACGGTGGTCAGCCGAAGAACTTCAATTGAAAACCCCTCAGAGTCCGTTCAGTCCACAAATGGGAAAGGATGAGGGCCAAGATGAGGGCCCTTCAGGATAAACCCAGAGGACAGCCAAAGGAGATAGGGATAAATGGAGGAAAGTACAAACATGTTCAAAGAATCGCGAAGCATTCGTTAAAGAACGGTTAATTAATTTGCGATTGTTGTGCCTCTCTTGTCGCGTCGGAACACGTGACTGGATTCTATTGATGGCGTCACTGACCCACTTCTTCCAGAACCTCCACTGCATCGTCTCAATATCCTCTACTGGCAGGATAGGGGTGCCGCAGGGCATCTATTGTTCTCGTTCCATTCAAAGGAGGTTTTCGCACGTTCACGACATATCCGGACATCATCTGGATCAAGAACTTCTTTAAATTTTTCTGTGAGCGATTGGTGACTCTTGGAAAGCCGCTCGCAGCTCAGATTCGCCAATTTATCTTAAAAGAGGACTTTCCTCGGTCCTCGGCCTTTTCGTTTCTTTTACTTTTCACGTTACGAAAGGTACCAAAAATAGCACCCAATCTCCCAGGCCGGTGACTGACGTGAGAGGCTCAGCGCCAACTCAGCGGCCAGAATTCTTACTGATCGGTCCTCAATATGACCTCTGTACTTTCGCCCACACCCCGTCGTATCCTCATTGTGGGGGGCGGTCCCTGTGGCCTCGCTACTCTGCGAAATCTTGGGGAAAAGGGCCAATTCGACGAGGTCGTTCTGGCTGAGAGAAGAGACGACATCGGCGGTGTCTGGTGAGCGAAAATCCCATGTGTCTTAATTGCGTATCTTACACCTTCAAGGTATCTCGAGGACCCTCCGAAGCCAAATGCTCCACGCACCCGTCCCTACTGGCCCTCGCCCGCCTATCCTGCACTCGTTGGCAACGTCTTGGCGGAATATCTCTCGTTCGCGCACCACCCATTCCCCGAGCCGGAGTCGAAGATCCATCCATACCCCAGTCTTGCGGACACGTATGCGTACTTGCGCCGCTTTGCCGCGCCGTTCCTGGCTAGCGGGCAGATCCGCTTGTCGACGGAGGTCGTGTGGGTGGACGAGCTGCCGGACGCGCGCGGCTGGAGCGTCACCACGCGCGATTGGCGCGCTGGTAAGGATGGGGCGGTGAGAGTTGAGGTATGGGACGCCGTAGTGGTCGCCACATCGTGGTATGACTTCCCCGCGTGGCCCGAAGACACCCCTGGATTGGCGGAGGCGCGGGCGGCGGGGCTCGCGACACATGCACAGACGTGGCATGGCCCAGTCGGGTACGACGGAAAGGTGAGTCTTGCTATGCAGCCCTTCTGTTTATGTCGCTGATTCTGAATGCGCCAGCGCGTCGTTGTGGTCGGCAATGCCAATTCCAGCAACGACATCGCCGCACAGCTCAAACCCGTCGCGAAGACGCCTGTATACCGCTCCATCCGGCGTCAGGGCCTGAGGCGCTTCGCGTTCCTCCCCGATCCCCGCGTAGTCGACGTCCCGCCCATCGCGCGCTACATCGTGAAGTCCACAAACAAATTAGACCTAGAGCTCCTCGACGGCTCGACCCTGACAGACATCGATGCCGTCGTCCTTGGCACCGGCTACAGCGCGGCCTCCGCGCCGTTTGTGCGCGTCCTGAATCCGCCCTCTGCATCCGCCACGCAGTCGCAGACCCTCACCCCGCTCACCTCAGCCCACACCTCCCCTCCGCGCATCCCCGGCCTCCACAATTACATAGTCTATGCGCCGACCCCGACGCTCGCGTTCATCGGCGCCGTCATGTCTTATACGCCTTTCACGCTCGCGGACGTTGCGAGCGCCTGGCTCACGCTGTTCTTCGCAGGGCGCCTCGCCATCCCTGCCTCCCTCCCCGCGCGCCTGGCGGGCGAGCGGGAAAGGATGGAAAAGGTCGCAAGGTACAGGGAGGCGGGTGCGGAGCGCGAGGGGCGCGAGCTGTCGTCGCTCGTGGCGTACCACATCCTCGGCCCTGACGAGAAAGCGTATGCGCAGGGCCTCCGAGAGGCGGTTAGGGCGGTTGACCCGGAGTGGGCGGAGGTGCTGCCACGGTGGGGCGACGAGGAGTGGACGAAGAGGGAGGGGATGTATGAAAGGAAGTGGGTGAGCTTGATGGCGGAGGCCGAGTTGGAGGAGAGGGCCCTGAAGATTAATAGCAAGCTTTGAAGGGGAAGGTTGCGGGGAACGTACGTCTACTCTCTAAAATTAGAATTGGGGGAAAGTCTAGGTAACAGTTGACTTTCCGGGTGTGTTATTTACTTGGGGCTAGCTCTATACAGTTTGTTCTCTTTGGTGGATTAATTAACTCTCGATGTGAAGGAGCTATCTCGCTGCTTGGAAGAATCACCTTACTCCCCCAATCGAGTCTTCAACCTCCAGGAAGAACGCAGGAGGGTGCAAAGCGGAGGCCGGCGTTTAGTTACTGATTCGGTTTCTTTCTGTGCAGAATAAATCGGCCAATGTTGGGATCTGCCCTTACAAACGTTGGCCCGATCCATCGGATCCTTGACTCGCGCGTCGAATTATTCCTTTCTGTATTTATTTGCACGCCGTACAGTTCCGAGTTGAAATTTATATACCGGACTGTTCTTCAAGGATTCAAAGACCTCCTTGTAAAAGAAAAACTTATTGGGCTCCTAGGGAAGCTTGTTTACAATATCCTCGAGGTCTTTTACAGCTCGGCAAGAAATGGTTGAATTGAAGAAGTTTGGGCCCGCCAGTGTTCAATTGTCATTGCGCAAACAGAAGACAATGACGACTTGAACTAGATACGTCCCACGAGTCAGGGGCATCCAGACCGCCTGCACTAATCCTGTTTTGGCTTTGGCTCCGGCCTTGAAAACATCCACCAGATAATAGAGAGATACAACCACCGCGGAAGACAGCCCAGGATGCGGAACAAGGTCGAATTACCGCCGGTCAGGATGTAACTGGGCGGATTTGACCGGAGTGCTTTGGACACGATTTCTTCTGCAAATTTGTCCGCTGGCATCGCCAAGCTGTTCCTCGCGGCGTCCAGGCGCTGCCTGATGTTGTGCAAGAAGGCGCCGTAGATCGAGTTTGCCGCGAGCTGAAACCCGTCATATTTGTCGATGATCCTGGATTGGATGGAGCCCGGGGCAACGAGCATGACCCGGATATCGAACGGCTTGCACTCCATTGAGAGTACCTCGGTCAGAAGCCGAACTGCGGCTTTGGACGAATCATAGACACCCATCCAAGGAGTTGGGCTGACAACCTTGATGATTTGTAAGAATGACAACAGGGGATGGCTCACAATTCTCCCACTATGGACCCTATGTTGATAATGGTGCCCTGCCTGCGCTTGGCCATGTGAGGAACGACAGCGCCGCACAGCCGGATAATGGAAAACACGTTGGTGTCGTAGACCGCTTTGACATCCTCCGCTTTCCAATCAATTGTAGGGCCTGAAGAATTTGAGCACAACAGACTTGTCTGACATTCAGAGACCCACCAGGCGCAAGGACTCCGGCGTTGTTGATGAGCATGTCAATCTGACCCGATTCCTCAATAATGCTCGCTACAACTGACTGGACTTGGGAATCGTCTGTAACGTCCAGTGGCAACTTCTTGATGTTGGGATGTACAAGCATTTTGGTAGACGAGATTGTGCGCGAGGTGGCATAGACCGTGAATCCTCTTTCAGCCAGTTTCTGGCATCTTGGAATGATTTGAATGGTTTAATGAAGAGAACACGAGCTATGAGAAGAACTCATACAGACGGAAACCAATGCCGCCTCCAGAGGATCCGGTGACGAGGACAACTTTCGACGTAGCCATGGGTATGAGGTCGGTATTGGGTCGGTATGAACCAAGAGGTAGCAGATCGTTGGATCTTACACACCCATCAACATACGTAAAGGGAGCTCCCCCCCCCCAAATGCGGAAGTCCACATCAATTGCCACTCCCTCGCCAGCACTCGTATCCTCTCGCCTCTCACTTTAGTAGGACTCCGTTCTAATGTATTATGTGTTTTGCACACCTGAAGTTGCTCAAAATTGACTTGATTGCTCCCCCGAATGCCTTTAACTTTCTGGTGGTTGACCATTTCTGCTGACGGAGGGTTCGAAACGTGACTTATTACGGCTGTTGATCAGTGTGCGAGATCCAACGATCTGCGACCTCTTGGTACTCATGAACAAGTCGAAGAGTATACGTGGGAAGGGCGGCAGACCCTTCCCACGTAACCGATAGGCGCATACATCAGGAAAACCAAAATGCCTGTGCAGTACTATGCAGTACTGTGCAGTACTATGCAGCAACCTGTGGCTGTGATGTACCTATGAGGCACTATGAGGCCCTATGCAGCACTATGCAGTGCTGCATAGCGCTCATAGTGCCTCATAGGTACATCTCGGCTACGGTTTTCCTGATGTACTGTACTATTTCGACCGTTTGTTCAGGTGACGGGTGACAGAGGGTCGTGAAGTGAACAAATTTGATACTTGTGACGGTGACTCTTGGGTTGTGAAGACCTTATTTTTTGAGCGTGTTAGAAGACGGGAAAAGGATTTTTGAGCTATGCTAATTTCAACAAAAGAAAAAAAGGCAGAGAATGGCAAAACAAGCTACTAGTGCTCCCCCAAATGCGGCCCTGGTAACGACACGCAATAGTTTTTTTTTGTGGTAGCTGGAATTCCAGCATTTTTGCGATAAGATACTGTGATGGAAGGAGCTCCAGTTCAAGTTCGTGCACCTGCGGTCCTTTGCAATTCTCCTGAGTCCTTGTGGAGCTGTTACCCATGTCCGGCCTACAACATGCGAGGCACGAGCACCAAAACTGTTGTAGCGTCTGTCTACGAGAGACTACTATGTCCGGCCATGGACAATCCAGTCGCATTCTCAGTAAATTTCTTGGGAATCCATCGGTAGAGGGATAAGATACAACAATGCGCAGGTACGAGCACTTTTTTGTTGTAGCGTCTGTTTATAAGAGACTAGGGATAAGAAGGATCTTTCAATTTCTCCTAAGTATGCGTACAAGTACATGAAACCTTTTCCCCAACAAAATGCACTCGGCGTCGCCCAGTTTCAGAGCTGTTCAGTGCTCTTTGCCTCCAGCAGGAAGCAGACAGTTTGAAGGGCACGCGAAAGCAGAGTCCACAAAAAATCCTAATGGTCATAAAGGAGGCTGAAAATGGACTGCACCTGATGAGCATTGCACTAAATATTGTTATAGACTTTTTGAGCCTCATCGGGCCTGGGGCCTGGTATGGTCATCAGGGAGCGCGACCGGCATCGGCGGGATGATTCGCACGACCGTGAACTTTTGCCGGCCGGAGGAGGAGGAGGAGGATAAATTATACTGGCGTGGTCCCACAATTGGAACACGATCCGTCGGATTTTGAAGACCTTATCCAGTGAACTTTTACGGTGACGGGTGACATGGCGTGAACAAATGGTCGAAATAGTACAGTAATAGCGCATAATTTAGTTTGTTCTCAGGAGCTCCTTTTCTCACGGAACGATCGTAGATCCCACCAATTCAGTTTTTAAGACCGGGTTATGACCGACTCGGCCATCACGGCGGCTTGGTTGTTATAAAGATGGACCTTCGCTTCACTCCGATAAATGTGGATAATAAGTATATTCTATGATATAGATTTTTTATGATAGTCTGCTGACCACTTCCGGAGCTGTCTTTTGCTTGGAACGGCGCAGATGACGAAGGAGTCCGAAGGATATCCAGCATTCAGCCAAGATCCATGTCAGAGATCAGTGCCGAGTCAGAGAGCTGCCAAGCGGAGATAGAACACACAGGATGTTTGCTCCGAATGAGGTCGAAATATTGAACCAAGTTCTTGCCTAACTTTTCTTCTATGGGCAACTTGTCATGCTTGTGAAGGAGTGGAAGTGAGCCAGCCAGGTGCAAAGAATGTTGAAACAGTGGTTCAGTACGAGAATAGCGCATCATGTTTGCACAACAGGGATTATTTGCCACCGGTGTCAAGACAGTCATTACGGAGTGAATTTGGGAGCACAGAAAAAGCGAAAGGGTGTGAATAGAGGGGACCTGAGTCTGATTTGATCAGTATACGCAGCAGTCTGCGGCGCAAGTATGACGCTGAACCTTCGAGCTGGATACGTTCAGTTCGGTAAATTGAGATCCAAGAAGTGGGCGACAGATTGTGAAAAGTAAACTATACCGTATTTATATGTGGAAAATTCTTGAGAGTCTACATGGCCGCAGCGTCATTTATGAATGAAAACACTTGCGGCGCAGTAAGAACTCGCTGCGAGAAACTGTGTTTGGTTGCGGATCGCAGTACAGATGGGTCAGGCGGATGATTATTATCTGTGCGGAGCATTTTTTCGAGGCTGCACAAACGGGGTATCCAAAAACTGGGCTACAAATGGGGACAGTAGTCGAACACGAGACAGGCAATAGTACCGCAAAAGCAGAGCAAAATGCAGTCTGAAAGGAGTTAAACACAGAAGATGTAGAGAGCAGGACGAAAAGATCAAGGATATATGGAGAAATAGCACAGCCGAGGAGCCATTTGCTTAAAGAACGGTTAATCAAGTGGAACGTGGGCGAACTTTTACTAGCACCCATGTTGTAACGGACGTGACAGTCACTCCGTCCCCGCCTCGCATATTATTTTCTTTTCTCTTATTTTCGTTGCTAGCCACTTTCCTTTTATTTCTAGTTTCCTTTGACGCGTTCGTCGCGTCCCAACATTCCTTCAACTCTGTTTCCGTTCGTGGAGTGCATCATTGATGAGATCATAATTAGCACTGCCACCCCCTACTAGTATATAAAGCCGCTGTCGTATTTACGGTTCTTGGGGTGAATCCTACACTTACAACAGTCACTTGTGTTCGCTTTGCCCAATCTCTCGTGTGGCGGATCTCGCTTCCCCGCGCATCCGTCACACATGTCTACCGGTTTGTCTGTCGAAGGTTTCATTCCATTCTTGATTTGTACGTCCCACGTCTCTTTCTTTGCTCCAGTTCTTACGCACTTTTCAGCGATAACTGTTTCGGCACCGTACGCACGCACCCTTGCGCTCAGTGTGACGGACTCTGAATGACCCCTGCGGCTCAGTCTCTGGAGTGTCGTTGTCGCCCAAGCAAATGCTTACTAGAGGACATACCCCAATGATAAGAAGGCTCTCAAGTATCTGGTATGTACCAAGCCTCCCGCCCATCCCGATTCTTATCTGTCTCCAGGTTGGCTTTTGCGTGTATGCTAGACTTCAATCTGTGGTTCCCCAGGCTCGCTTGAGTCATTCTCTCTAGTTGGGGGATTTGGTAAGTGAGGTCCGCGAATCAATCGAATCTGTTTACTCATACGTCCAGCCCTGACCACAAACACGTGAGCCAACCTTCCACCTTCAAGGAGAACCTCTCTCAATGAACAATTCCAGAGTCATCATCAACAACCTCTCCGCCGTGTATGCCGTTTCAACCATGTATGTCATGTTCTCATGGGCATGTTATCTATTTTGACTGTTTTCAGAGATCGGGTATTATACAACTTGCGGACTCTCTATATGGCCCGTGTAGATCCGTACTTGACTGCCGGATGCGAGGTTTGTCTGGACATTGAAGCCAGAGCCTCAAACTACTCTTGAAAATTTTCCAATGGGAGTGCATTGGATATCATCTCATGCCCGCACCCAGGAAGGCCATACGGGACAGGCTAAGCCGTCTGAGTGGGAGGTTACCCTCCCCAAAGAAGGCCATCAAACGTGTCGCGGCGATCGCGTTGAGCCCCATCAAAGCGCGCCCACGGACTTGACGGTGCACAGGCTGCCTGGGCAGCCAGAAAGTACAAGGGCCATCGGATCCTTCCTCCTGAATTTTTAAAGGAGATGGAAGCGGCCGGAATTGGGCGGGAGGGAATGCAAATGCTGGTTTGTAGGATGTATGTAGTATACTTGAAACTAGTCCTTCAATTTTGCCTATAAATTCTCGAAAAAAATCTCGAGTATTCTTAAAACATATCTACACAAAACTGTTGAAGCCGATTTTCCATAACTCATCGAAATGTTGTGTAAAGGAGGTGCGGAACTCTGTTCATCCCAAAAAGGCGATGTGACCGTCACATCACGTGGGGCAACCGTATTTGCCTGTCCTCTACCTTATCTACGCCTCAAAACACCGGACCATCGTCGTGCATTGACACGCATGGTGCTGTCGGGTCATAGTTTGGCCGTGGAACGTCGGAGATGGGAGGAGAGAGGCAAGCCCATGGTTCCGCGAGAGTGGCGCAAATGCAGGTTCTGTCAGGAGTCCGTCGAGGATCCAGCCCATGCCATGTTTGTCTGTGACCACCCCGAGCTGACACAAGTACGAGAGGTCTTTCTCAAGGACCTGTATCAAAAAATTCCGGAATTTAAGGATGCGTTTACGGATACAATGATCTTCTTCAAAGCTGTACTGTCTAAAAGGGAGGCCACTCCTTTGCTCGGAAAACTGGCCTTCAACGTGCTCAAGATTTATGATGCCACACCCATGCTGTTACTACAATCACCAGCGCCATAGGCAGGACCCGAGAGGCCGGATTCTACCATATACCCCAATGTCGCACATATTTTCCGTGCTGGCACTCTTCGATCTTTGGTGCTCCGTTATCTTTGGCTGTTTTTTTTTTTCAGTCGGATTTCGCCTCCTTGGGGGCAGACCTGAGCCTATGGCTCTCCCCAAAAGTCCTTGGGTCTACTTCTTCGGAGGCAGATGGTATGCATGCTCTTGCAAAGGGAAAGCCATATGACAGCTTTCAGTGGACTGGTGGATGCTGGGGATTTTTACCTGGGAGGAGAGAACTCCTCCCGTACACTTGCGCACTCCTCTTGTGGTCAGGTCCCATGAGGTTCTAACCGGAGATCCAGTCCCCTGATTGCCAGTGTCTTGTATGTTTGACCCCCTGGAATAGAGTTGTGCTCAGTTGGCATCTTGTAGAATTCTGTAAGGATAATATAATATACCCCCCCCACTGCCGCCCCCAACTGGGAGGCAGTATGATTTGAGACATATTGATCACTGTCTCGTTGGTGTACTGTCTCCGTGGCACTTCGAGTAGCTTCAAAGCGTCTGTGCAGCATGCAATTCTGTTGAATCATTTCTCACACAGTTTTCAGGACGCGAAAGGGTGTCAACACGATAATGCTATACGCCATCAACACGGGAATAGGAACGAAGTAAGAAAAATACCGTCAAAACATTCAATTCTGAACATTGCATCCAAATATACAGTATAGTTGCACTTGTAAACTTGGTTACCGTATGTCATAGGTAGTCCATTCTGGATTGCTGGCGCTCATGCGTGACTACTAGTGGTTGGCAATTCCGGACACAAATTTCACATGGGCCGTATTCCATTTGTCCCTCGGAAAAAGTGAGTGACTATCGCGGAATCGAGTTCAAAATTAGCTAAATGGTGCTGCAGTCTATGTCAATGCAATGCTTGTTTCGTACGCCGCTGCATGCACCCCGTTTCCTAATAATCTCTAAACTGATTCAAGACTCAATGCACGGGCAAGTATCCGGAGGATGATACGGCCAGGTGATTCTGAAGGACTGGTACTAGATTCAACGTTCAATATTGATGGTGAGAATGATCCGGGACCAAGCTTAAGCCATTATACTGATGACGTCCTCTCCAGCTCAACCCTCGCACCATTGATGTTTACGTAGCAACTCTTCGAACGGAGACTCTGAATTTACAAGATTCTTACATAGTACTGAAATGAGAATCAGAGATATATCCGGTTTATATATTGTGCCTACATATGAAATGCTCTGATTTCTGACCTCGACTTCAAACAGCGAGTGCAACGAACTTTCAAATGTGGTACAAAAGTGCAAACCCGATTAGGGCTGCGTCATTCATTGAGACGAGCACAAGGACCATGAGGAGATTGTGTGGTATCGCACGCAGTCGTGATGATCAAAAGGAAGGGAGAAGGACAGGTTCGGTGGCATGAGTGTGGGATGAGGGACAGCAATAAGGGAGTTTCTCAAAATCAGGTGTGCAGACAGACCGCGCGAGGATAATGTACCCCCTGCCCAACATCTATCGACGGATTCAACTGTGCACTCAGTCCGTATACCGTCTCACAGAATCCTCGGGAGATGGAAGCCAGTGTGAGTGTGTACCTGAAATAGCTTTTTTTTTTCTCATTGAAAGAAGGCAATGTGAGCTGAAAAGATACGCCGAACTGCGGTACCGTCTCACTGGTATGATCAAAATGAGATCCGCCGTATCGCGAGAAAATCAAGCCTTGTCGGAATTGCTACATTCAAAAGATGCCAGAACTACTCGATTCAATACCGATTTCTGTGGTAACACGAGTCGTTGAGATATCATATCCATCAGAACGGCACGCTTGAGAGACATTTCGTGGGAAACCCAAGGGACCCTTCCCGTGAAATGTCTTGTACAATAGAATAGGACATAATGAATACTAGCGGCTACTGGTATATACGGGGCAATTTGGACAAGTACGTTCGATGATCCGAGAAGATCGTTGATCCTCTGCGGTGCTCGTATGTTGCCCTGTTAAGATCTCACTATGCTGCTTGCTCAACAGCGGGGAGGCGGACACACTGACTCATGCAAGGGAACGACGAACAGAGAGGTAGAGGTAGTTGGGGTGCAAAGATAGCGAAACATTCCACCGAAGTAGGTATGATAACTGGTCCGACAGCGATAGGAGCCACTCTGATTCAGAAGTATGGAGGTGTGAACCGACTGAGGATTGTAATTTTAGGATGATAGGGCTGTTGCGAGAGGACCATACGGGCTCGATTCTCGTTTGACCTTGAATGATATGTTGGTATCTCGCACATGTTCCGACGAGGAACGGTGTCACATCGAATTTCCGGAATCAGGCTGTATTTTTAGTCCTATTCAACTTCTGTCCATTCAGTCTAGGTTGGGATTACTCGAAGGCTGATGGTCCAAAGATTCGGTTCAGCCGAGATATGAACGGAGCGTACTGAGGTAAGATGACTCGGTATACCAGATAATTTGCAGGTTTCGTTGCAATTACCAGTCAAAAACAGAGTACGTACTGCACTGATGAACTCATAGGCTCAATTGAATGGCGCCCCTTCCTCGAATTGAGGAGCATTACTTTGGTGCTGCTCTTCGAGCGAGAGATCTGTGGAATAGTGACGATCGGCAACTCTAGAACTGGTCGATACCTTGCAAGGACCTCAGTGTTCTTGATATCGTCGCGTTGGTGATAAATTCTGGCAGTTCTTCATAGGACGGAAGGCGGTTTTCGCGGAATGGGAGTGGGACTTTGTGACGGTGGTCCAGCAGGATGATGCCAATGACGGAACGAGTCCTCGGTGATATTTGAGCCCTTCACTCGTGGTTATCGCGTCTTGGACCGCCTGGTTCTAATTATATGTTACCTAACTTATTCGCTCTTCCAGCTTCCTGGTCACTTAGGCCCCAGTGTGGCGTACTAATTGTACTATCATCATATTATCTCGTCCTTTCAAGCGGAAACTCCTACTGCTAAAACCCAACGATTAAATGATTCGGAGATTGAATGAAACGCCGGCTGGTTCAATGGTCAATCACGGACTCACACGCAGCGTTGGACCGTGGACATCCATGAAGCTGCGGGGGAGTCAAGGCGGGAGATTTAACGGTAGAAGCCCAACCCGAGTGTAAATGAAACGCTTTGTAAGGCATAGGCTGGGAAAGACATGTAGACAACAGGAAGAGCCAATCGGCAACAGAATAAATACGCTGGGTCGGACCATGTGCGCTGTTATATCATAGAGAGTTCGATCCGACTATGTAATTAGACTCAGTCCCATTTTGGTAACAAAGTCACGGCATGAAAATCAGTGAAAGAAATCTTGACTACCAAACGCAAAGATAACGAAGTAGCTGCATAGGAACGTAGAGTTCCACAGCGCGCGTCTCAGATTCCATAGTCTGTCAATGATTCCAGAAAACCAAAAATGCTTGTTGTGCACGCAGTAGTGTATGTTGCTATTCATGGCATATATTCAATATTACTACAGGCGCGATTGAATGCCGACGACAGGGATGTGAGCAAATGTTGGGAGTGTGTGAACGTAGCTAGTCCACTGCTCGTCCGAGACAATGGGTGCGGTTATATAATTTGTAATATCCAACTGTCCCAGCAAAGCCCCGAGGTTGGGGAAGAGTGCCTCGACACTATTCCGCTCCATTTGCCGTTGTGTGGAACGCGAAAGGCTCGCATGCTCCATGTACCAAGAACTGTCATGTTTGATGACACTGGCCGTATATAAATCAATTATCAACGGATTAACTTGGCCTTCAACGGCGGCGTCAACAGCGAGACGGTGACCGACAGCCTCGATGAGTTCTTGACACCGCGGCAGTACCACACCATTTATCTGTTGACTGCGATGATGTTCCGAGCTTGCGACGACATCACGAAGTTCAGCAAGTAGAGATCTTTCATGCTTGGCCAGAATGTGGTCGAAGTTCAGAAATGCGGGAGGCGACACTCGCCCAAGGATTAGCTCAACCGCGAACCCTGAAATGTGATCAGCGGAGTTTGGCGCAGGCCAAGTCCAACTCACGAATTGATATTCCTAGCACATCGCCTTCCGCAATTGCCGCGCCCCGAAGGTCTGCCTGACGGGCAATTGAATAACAGGAGCGACAGCGGTGTAGTAGCACTCACATGGATCACGGGTATCTGGTTCGCCGCAAACAGACCCTGCGCTCCGCAGCGGTCACCCAACACAGAGAGAAGGGAGATGGCATGCTGAACGATGGTGGTCTTGAAAACGGCAGCGATGAAATGCTTCTGAAGAAGGTCTTCTGTCGACGTGAACAGGTTATGAGCTTTGGCGCAAAAAGCCGTCATCACGATTGTTTGGGAGATTGCGGTTAAAACCGGAATTTTCTGGGTGATGAACGCGATGATGGCTTGGGACTTCCCTGTGGACGAATCGATGACCTTTCGCCTCATGCTATATTGGCCTGCAACATAGGCAGCAATTCGCATGGACGACAACGCAAAGGCACCCATAGATAGAGTTCCGACAACCACCCGAAATATATTATGTGAGAAAGCGCGCTTGACTTCCAAGGGCTTGGTCATGTTCCCTAGCAGCGCTGTACAGGGTAACCTCACTTTATGAAAGGATGTCAAAGCGTGCGCGACCGGATGCGATCCTCCCCGGGGAGATAACGTCCTATTTTTTCTCCGTCAGCCTCAAAGAAAATGGTCGAGAAACATAAGACGACCTTGAAACAATCCCTGGGCACATTGTATGGCCGTCATGAATAGGCACTAGAAATGACTTGATGCCTCTGTCCGTATGATCAACAATGAGACGTGCAAACACTATGGCTACACAAGGTATGCCGGAGGGAGTAGTTGGAGGCATAAATCTGAGAAAATGACAATTAACCATCTATTTGTGGCGGTTAACTCGAAACACACTTCGCCGCCGCATCGCATGGCGTTTCGAGTTGCAGTTCGCCTGTGTGCAAGAGAGTTGCCGTGGTCTCAATATGGATAGCGTCCAACCCGTGACCCAACTCCGTCAAGCAATATTGTCCCCTTCGAATCAATCAACCAGAAATATTATGCTGGATTTGAAACATACCAAAGCTCAAAAGAGAGTAGGCGCTCCAGGATATTTTGGTTCCCCACTGGGAACATGGCGAGAGTTCCCACGCAGAGGTTGTAATGAATTGTAAGCAATGTCGCAGCTGCACCGTCCATGACGTGGATGGGATCCGTTTGAAACTCCCAGTACTTCGTGGATACGTGCAAGACATCGTCGCTAGTCAAATCTTCTCGGTGTGATCAGGATAGTCGGAATAAGAAAGAATTGTTGAGGCTGACTGTAGAGAGTTGCGATGGCTTTGGCTCGATCGTAGGAGAGAGCGATTCGGTCCTTCCAAGAAAGAGTCTCCGACTTAGTTTGAAAAAGGGGGCTCAAGGCAAGCTCCCTGGATCTGTACTTTTGCATAGTGAAGACCGATGGTGGGACGCCAATTGAGTCCGTTTGGATTATATATGTTTGCGGGCCCGACACCTGAGGATCTTTAAAAAAAACTATGCAAACCAGCCATTGGTCGCAGGCGAGCTTGCGGCCGCAGGTGAGCTTACCAGCTCTCGACAAGATATCAGCTTTCCGTGTTTGGAATGTGTTGGAAAAGGCGATCATGACGGGCTTCTGTCGGATGCGTGGGAGTGTTTGGTGTGTCTCCTAGAATAGGCAAACCGGCCATTTGCCACAGCCGAGCTTACGGCCGCAGGTGAGCTTGCCAGCTTTCTTCAATATATCAGCCTTCCGTGATTAGAATGTGTTGGAAAAGGTGGGCTTCTGTCGGATGCTTGGGAGTTTTTGATACGTCTCCGGGAATAGCGATCGATGAATATGGCACCGTACAGGGGTTGAGGGCTACTGTGAGAGACTCGGGAACAGACTAAATATAGCACCCAACAACTGGGTCCACGATGCACGGGCTGTGATGCGGTTATTCTGGTAGGTGGGTAGAATTACACGACACTGGAATGGCCCGATAAGAGTCATGCACCTCTACTACGTATCATTGGTCTTAGAGTCTCCCTCCCATCGACGGACTACGATGTCGGAATTGCCTGATAACCCCCTAGGCCTTGACCTCCACGACTTGGATACCTCGATCGGGATTGTTTTCGAGGGCTACGTGATAACAACGGTACTTTACGGTCTCATCTTCTTCGGTGAGTTTAATTTGCCGTCATCTGGGAACCCTGGTTGACCTCTGCTCGCCCAGAGGTATACATTTACTTCGAGCGATATGCGAAGGATTCTCTTGGATGGAAATCAACGGTCTGCAGTGCAATTTTCGAGCTCAGTCTGAAACGTGACTTCGAGAA
Source organism: Mycena leptocephala (assembly GCA_029378395.1). NCBI lineage: Eukaryota > Fungi > Basidiomycota > Agaricomycetes > Agaricales > Mycenaceae > Mycena > Mycena leptocephala. The sequence goes on along the minus strand of JARJLF010000322.1, from coordinate 8,095 downwards.
TCAGATGGCAATTCTTTTGTCAGTCATGTATAACTGCGAAACCGGATGATGCTCAATTCGTTCAAAATAGCTGCATTGATTCTACGGCACTTGCATTCCTCACCGCATCGTATGTGGCTAACCCAACCGTCCAATGACTTGCAGTCGAACTTCGTTGTCAGAGTCCACGAGTACATGATAACACAATTTCCACTGATTGGTGTCAGTGTCAATGCAGCCACAAAGTATGGTTTCCCGCTTACCATGCCCATCGACTACACTTATCGATTCAACTAGGGATTATTGTGTATGTCCCTGCATATTTTTATATGTGAACGCTGAACACGTGCTAGGTGGATACAGGTTGTGCGGTAAGTTAACATCAATGTATATTCACTGCAGACTCCCTAATGCTGTCTGAGAATAGGTTGCCATTATTTTCATTGTACAACTGTGGGTTAACTGTGTCTCCATATTCTTTTCCGCATTGAAATAAATCCAAAGTTGTTATGTCTTCCAAATCTGGACATGTGCGATCAAGCCTCTAGCACTAATTGATGTATTTGCAGTGGGCAATAATCGAGTACTTGCGGCCGTCATTGTATGGGCCGCTGCGCGGTTTGCCATCTCGGGGACTAATTTAGCATCTCCTGTAGCTGGCAGTGGCAACAGCCGCTTTCGGTGAGTATAATGTCGTTTCAAAAAATACACTAATCCTTACATCGATTCTAGTGCTCGGCTTAGGTTCGTGCTTATTGTATTGTAGATGAGATGTTAATGTCTCTGTCCAGTGGCTACAGCTCATATGCATGTTCAAGTTTGATTTAGTTTGCCCCTTTGCTAATCTTTACACAGGATTTCTCAACCGCTTTTCAACTCGTTCTCCCAGCATCCTTTCAAGGTACTGTAAATAATTTGTTCCAAATAGGCGACCTATCTGACTGACCGCAAGGCTATCAATTCATGTTGCCTGGGATTAACCATGCTAGCTGCAACCCTCACGTTCTGTGTGCTGAGTCAATCTCGTGATCATAGGTCGTCACCGCCTCCTCCAATCATGTATTCACGGTAAACTCACCATTTTAATGGGTTTTCAGTCCGAAACAAACTGTCTTTGATGGTGTTCACGAATATTTACTCAGTCGAGGCGGAGCAGCTACTATCCTCCAAGTGGGGCAATTCATAACAGTAATATCTTCAATCCTGGTACCTTTCCATCTCAAATTCACCATCTAGTTTGTGGCGGCCCCGTCTAAACACTACTGGATGATCTTCGCTTTGGTCACGAGGAGAGGTCAGAGACTCCCTTACCTCCACACAAACAGATTACATATATGAGTGCACTAGTGTTCATATTGAGCATCCTTGCGATGTTGAACTCCCGGCGTTCAGTTCATGGGCATGGAAATCCACCTCTTGGAAGTTCTAGTAACACCGCCCGAGGGACTCAGTTGTCAGACATGTCGTTTGCAAAGGTTCCATCCGCCAAAGTGAGCTTTTGTTAATATAAACCGTCCGTCTAGCTGATCTAGAGTCAGAAATATCAGAATACCCTGCATATCAATGTTTCCCGGACAGTCGAAGATGGTATGAATGACTGCGAGGATCCCGAGGTGTGTGTGATACGTTTCTAAAGAGACAAGCAACCAAAATCGTTCCATTCAGCACCTCGAAGATGGCGTCAAAGAACCGTCTCTCAAAGCTGTTGCTATTTAAGCCGCCACTCCAGCGTTGTCTTCTTCCTTTGTTTGAATTACAATTTTCTGTTGATTCTCCCGTGATTCTCGTATCCCTGTCTCTGAGAATGTGATAATATCACAATGTTCACTGCATTTTGACGGCTTCTGGAACCACGTGAGTCCAGATTTGGCGAGCTTTAGCCGAGATCGGTCCAGGCCCTGCCGAGGCGTCTCGACCGATCTCGGCTAAAGCTCGCCAAATCTGGACTTACGTGGCTCAGCATGGCTCCAGAAGCCATCAAAATGCAGTGGTTGTGCACCTGGTGGCATCAAAGTGATGCAGCAAGTGAATTCTGGTGACAGGCAGAGGAATGTCTGATCGGCCTGACGGAAGGTTTACTTACTTCCTTCATCGCGTCGCTTGGACAAATGAACCTCTCCTAAAGAGTTACTTGCTTCCTAATCTAGCATAGCCCATCCGAAGTGCTGAGCTGCGAATTTGGTCATGTGTCAACCCCTTCCCCCCCGCAGAATAGAGAGAGAAAAAAATATAGGGAACCCACCGCCATCGTTGGTAGATGCAAGATATCAACCAGTTCCAGAAGTTGCCGATCTTTTCCACAGATCTCTCGCTCGAACAGCAGCATCAAGGCAATGCTCCTCGATTCGGGGAAGGGATGCCGTTCAATTGAGCCTATGAGTTCATCAGTGCAGGACTTACTCTGTTTTTGACTGGTAACTGCAACGAAACCTGCAAGTCATCTGATATACCGAGTCCTCGGATGCATCTTACCTCACTACGCTCCGCTCACATCTCGGCTTAGCCGAGTCTTTGGACCATCAGCCTTCGAGTAACCCTGACCTAGACTGAATGGACAGAAGATGAATAGGACTACTGATTCCGGAAATTTAATGTTGCACCGTTCCTTGTCGGAACATGTGCGAGATGCCAACATATCCTTCAGGGCCAAACGAGAATCGAGCCTGTATTGTTCTCTCGCAACAGCCTGATCATCCTGGAATAAAATTACAATCCTCAGTCGGTTCACACCTCCATACTTCCGAATCAGAGTGGCTCCCATCCCCGGTTGTCGGACCAGTTATCACACCGCTATATTTGCACCCCCTAGTAACTCTACCTCTCTGTTCGTCTATCCCCTGCAATAGTCAGTGTCCGCCTCCTCGCCGCTGAAAAGGCAGCATATGAGCGACGCAGTGGGATCTTAACAGGACAACATACGAGCACCGCAGGGGGATCTCTGATCTCGTTATCGGATCATCGAAGCTACTCGTCAATTGCACCCGGGCCGCATCGTAGTCCCACTCGCCAGCCAGTATTCATTATGTCCTCGAAGTTGTATTATAGAGGACATTTCATGGGATGGGTCCCTTGGGTTTCCCACGAAATGCCTCTCAAGCGTGCGGTTCTGATGGATATGATATCTGAACGACTCGTGTTACCACAGAAATCGGTATTTAATCGAATAGTTCTGCCATCTTTTGGGTGTAGCAGTTCTGACAAGGCTTGATTTACTCGCGACACAGCGGATCTCATTGTGGTCATATCAGTGAGACAGTACCGCAGCTCGTATCTTTCCAGCTCACATCGCCTTCTTCAGCCAGAGCTCGGCAGAACAGAAAACTATTTCAGGCCATCTCCCGAGGATTCTGCGAGGCTGGGGTCTACGGATTGAGTGCGCAATTGAGTCCTCGATCGTTGTCACTGTGTTGGGGAGGGGGCATATTATGATCTCACTGTTTACCGGGTCAGTCTTGCCATTTATGTCTGCACACCGGATTTTGGGAGCTTGGCAGAACAGATTTTCTTTTCGGTCACACAGCTTCGGGATCTTGTAGCAAGGTACAACCACGAAAATAAACCCTCCCAGGCTTCCATTCTGAGGATTATGTGGGATCAGCGCGGCTACGGGAGGTAGTGCCCAGATATAATACCACCTGCTGCTTATTAACTTCGCACAGCTTGTATATACACTTTCACTCCCTTTTATCCCTCCCCCGCCGTGTTATCACATCATCCCTTATATCCATCGCCGCTGATATAAATGGAAATGGGTCTCAATGTATGTCCCAAGAGTTTGGTGCTCTGCACTGATTGAACGAACGAGCAGAATTACAATGCCATCCTGATTCTGGCCACTGTTGTCGCTTGGGGAATCTGGAATTACCTCAAGCATTGGGTAACCCACCCCGGGGCTATTGGTGTTTTTCTCTTGGGTCTCTGCATTGCCACACCCCTGTATCGGCTTTCCCCTCTCCACCAGCTGTATTCATTTCCCGGACCACGCTCATATAAAATCTCTGAGCTCCCTATTCTCTATCATGCTATACGTGGCACTCAACATAATATTGTCAAGTCTTTGCATGACGAGTATGGCTCTGTCGTCCAAATTGGTTGAATTCCATCAGGAGTACTCCTTGCGTTACTCATCTCTTCATAGGTCCGAACACTTTGTCATTCAAGTCGCTATCCGCGATCCAGAAAATCTATGGCTCTTCGGACGCTTTGGACAAGAGCAAGGCATACGACTTCGTGTCAATGAAGGGCCACGGAGTTTTCCTGATCAAAGACAAAGCCACTCACAGTCTGCGGCGGCGAATATGGAATCGCGCTTTCTCGGAACACGCGTAAGTGAAATTATATCTCTTGATAATTCGACTTGACGTTTAGCAGGATCTCAGAATACTACGATCCTATGGTGCTTACGACACAAAGTCTGATTCGCTCCCTCCTCAAGGGAACCAGGGAAATCGGGGAAGTTGACCTGACCAAGATATTCCCGCGATATACTTACGACACAATGGTGAGTTCGATTATTGTCTACCGCCACGATGCTCAAAACTTCATTAGAATGCAATATTTTTCAGTGGTAACGCTTTCGAGCAAGCGGTATGCTCCTTGACTTGCAATAATGATCGCACTGAACGCACTGCCAGAGTCTCTTGGATTCCGGTGATCCGGAGGGGGTCGTGCCCCATGGCTCTGCGTATCTGAAAGCATTTGGCCTGTGAGTGAACTCCCGGTTTTGAGAAATACCCGTTGATCGATATGGGTAGGGGAAGTCATATCAATCCTATAATTCCTCACATTGCCAAGCATATCCCAGGATATTCGAGATTTATGAAATTTGAGCTCTTTGCGCATCGAGCTGCCCGCAAACGGCTGGAAAGTGGGCCGAGTTTCAATGATGGAATCTCATATTTTGTATGTGCATTGTCTCTAAGGTGTCGAGGATATCAATGACTCTGAGGAGCAGCTCGACAACGACGAGGGGAAGCCAACCATTGGCGTCGAGGATCTTCCGGTTGAGTCGGGTATCATTTTCCTTGGAGGTACATTATCTCTAGCACCGCACGGAATCCTGCTCACGCGGTTCGCATAGGTGCAGAAACCACAGGAGCTACCTGCATCCTCATCATATACTTTCTAATGACCAACCCCAAATGGTATGGTCTTCTGTGCGCTGAGCTCGATGAATTCTTTCAAGACAGAGACTTCAATGCTCAACTGCGTGCGCTGGACAAGTGTGTGCTCCTAAATGCTGTTATTCAAGAGAGTTTGCGATTATCTACACCTATACCCCCGCCCCCTCGAGTCGTTCCACCAGACGGCATTGAGATCAACAATCATTTTGTTCCTGGGGGAACCTCCGTCGGGGTGCCTCTCTGGACTCACCACTTGGATCCGGATTATTTCCCAGACCCAAACCTCTTTGATCCGGGTAGGTGGATCGAAAATTCTGCGTTCGAAGGGCGGAATACGTTGTTTGCGTTTATCGCCGGTAAGCAAAGTTTGATTATATCTGTGAATGCTACTTATGTCGTCCAGGACCATTCAATTGTGTGGGCTCCAAGCTGGCGTATGCGCTACTCAGAATCTTCACTGCCATGGTAGTGACGCATTTGAAATTTACTCCGATCCCGCCTTTCAATGCGGGAAAATTTTGGGGTGGCATGCGAAACTTCCGTGCAACCACGTTCTTAGAACCTCTATTGGTTAATGTCGTAGCTATAGGCGTGCATGAGTTAGAGTTGTCTTAGTGCCATGTGTACTATATCATCGTTATATCATCTCTTTTGAGCTCTCGTGTAAACCACGACCGTCAGGTGGGATGTAGAGTGTACGCTGGGGTAGCCGTGCACCATCAATTGATGTGCAACTCGCCTGTGTGCAAAGGTGTTGCGTGGCAAACAGATCGCAGAACTTGCACAGACGTCTCCGCGGGAGCAGAGTGGATTGAAAACTCGTCGTGAAGCAAGAACTCCCGAGTGCGCCGAGCTCAGCAGATGGAAGCGGTTTTGAGCCAACTTCGAGCAGATCTCAACAGATCTCGATTGGATCCCGGCAGGTTTTCGGCATACGGGATTTTCACATCAACTCACCAATCACATCTCTCCATAATATCAGGTCGCCCCAGGCATGAAGCCACACGTCGTATTCCTATAGTCACGATCTCGACCCTCCATTCTGTGTGACATGTTCACCCTCACCGCCGGCGACGGAATCCTCGCTGCAGCGGTCGTGTCCCTCTTCTACCATCTTTACACGAGGAGGAACTCTTTGCCACCGGTCCCACGGGATGGCCGCTCATCGGAAATGTACTCGACATGCCCAAGAGCCATTCATGGAAGACCTTTGCGCTCTGGGGCGAGATTTACGGTCTGCACTTATGGCTACCACAGGCTGAGCTGGTGGAACTTACATCCTCCAGGGGGGATCATGTCGATTACTCTTATGGGGCAGCCATTCGTGATAGTTAATGACCCGGTCATTGCTACGGAACTCCTGGACAAGAGAGGATCCCTCTATGCTGATCGTCCCTCATTCGAGATGGCCAACATGAGTGGCTGGGGCCGTGTCCTTAGCAGTGCCAGATATGGGCCTCAGTAAGCATATCTCTCTCTTGCGCTGCTTATTTGATTAAAATCTTGCAGGTTTAAGGAATATCGCAAGCTGATCGGCAAGGTCATCGGAACCCGAGGACACATGGTGAAATTCTATCCTGTCGAAGATTACCAGGCAAACATGCTTTTGAACGTGTGCTGGAGAACCCGGACAAGTTTGACGAGGTCGTTATCCGTCTTGGTCTCTTTTGCTCAATTATTAACATTTTACTGGTCAGGCTACCAGGAAGTGAGCGCACAAAAGTCAGCTTCTTTCCAAATTTCCTCAAGTTGACATGGTCATTAGAACTGCGGGAGCGATGGTTTTGCACTTAACGTACGGCTATAAAATCAATGAGCAGGGAAACGATCCCTTGGTGGATTTGGCCGACAAGGTCATTCGCGCTTCTTTCCAGCTGAATGACCCCCTCATCCGCACGATACACAGGCCCTCGGAGAGTATTCAGAGATCACGCGTCCCGGCGCGTTTCTAGTCGACGTGATGCCCATCCGTTCGTGCTCTATTCATTTTTGGCGCCGTCTCTCTTACTCCTTCGCTGGCAGTGAAATACATTCCCAGCTGGTCAGCTTCTGTTTTATCCATTCAATTTCAATAACCCAACACTTGCCCAACACTATCGGAATAACAGGTTTCCCGGTGCAGGCTTCAAGAAACTCGCAAATATGTATACGAAATCGTGCGACGATCTAGCTGAGATCCCTTTAGCGTACGTAAGGGCAAAAATGGTGAGTGCTGATAACACCATCATCGCTCTCTCTACGCATCTAAATATTAGACAGGAAAATGGACAGGAGACGGAATCCTACGCTTCCAATCTACTGCTCGATGAGGAAGTATCTGCAGATCGACTCTACCAAATCAAATGGTCAGTTTGAGAGGTGTTGGATTTTGTGGGACACTCTTTCTAATAGTAGTTGCAGGTCTGCTGCTTCGTTCTACGGGGGTAATTAAATTTACTATATTCCCTTCCCTGGCTCGCTCACTATAACTGATGCAGCTGGATCGGATACGGTAAGCCTCATAAACAGTTGCGATTGCAAAACTCACATCACTTCTCATCAGACCGTCTCTGTCATCACTGCGTATTTCCTCGCCGTCGCCAAGTATCCCGAGGTTCAAGCCAAGGCGCAAACGGAGATCAACGCTGTGGTGGGCCCGAATCGGCTGCCGACCTTTGAGGATAGGGACTCTCTCCCCTACATCGAAGCGATCTGCAAAGAACTCTACCGCTGGTTGCCCATCGTCCCACTAGGTCCGCACCATTTGTGGGGCTCTTTTGTCACACGCCCTCATCGATTCCTTTTTTTTTTTGCGAGCAGTACCCCACTGCGCCGTAGCCGGAGACGTGTACGAGAAGTACTTCATTCCCAAGGGCACGCCGGTGATTGCGAATGTCTGGTGCGCCGCCCGGATCCCAGTGTGATATTGCTCGATCATGCTCTGACTGGACAGTATAATGCAGGAAATTCCTGCATGATCCGGAAGTGTATAAAGACCCGTTCGTCTTCAACCC
>JARJLF010003219.1:0-20589 GCA_029378395.1 Mycena leptocephala | reverse complement strand
CGGAGCTTCCAGCACAAGAGCTGAACACAATATTGAGAACGTAAACTAGAGGGCAGTGTAGCGCACCTGCAAGTTGCATCTAAAAACACTACATCAACGAGACTGCCTATCACCAGAACTTGACACGGTTGTCCATCGGCGTCCATGTAATTCTGCAGGAAGCGCCCGTCGGAGTCGGAGGTCTCAATGCCGCTGCGTATATCAGGTGCCGTTACAGATGCAAGGATTGACATGGCCAGATATACCGAGTGTTTTCCCGGTCGAGTTTGTACGACTTTGGTCCTGGCAGATCAGATGGGCAATTGGACGGGCATTGGCAGTGTATTGTTTGCCTGACTTTGGTACTGGCAGATCAGATGGGCAATTGGACGGGCAAGGCAGTATATTGTTTGCCTGACTTTGGTACTGGCAGATCAGATGGGCAATTGGACGGGCAAGGGCAGTATATTGTTTACACGGCTTTGGTTCTGGCGCCTTTCGGCTAACTAATTTTGACCGAGGGGACCTAGCTAAAGCAAGGTGACTCCAGCTGAGTTTGTACACAGATATCTCTGCAGCAAAATTCATTTTTTTCCTGCAGCTAATTCCATCCACTGAAAATGATCCATCTCCAGCAAAAACCGTCCAGTGGTTTCAGTCCAAGAAATTTCCGAGAACAGACGTTACATGTTTTGCATCAACAAAATTTCTTTCACTAAAATTCCTCCACGAGGCTGTCCATTTATCTTCCTTGGTTTACCTTGATGGAATTCTCGCTCTGCAATTCCCAGCTTCATACCCTAAACGTCAAACGTATTTGGTGGGTCTGAACAAGGTCAATCGAGATGGTGAGTAAAAACTCTGAAAATATAATGAATAAAAAAGACCTGCAGGGCTTGAGCCAACGACCCACAAGCGAAGAAATACGAGGACTACGCAAGCTACCAACTATGCCAAACCAACAATGCCTTCGCTGTGGAAATCTTCGCCATAGATGTTGAATCTAGTTGCAGGCGAAGAAGGCATCCATTGAACATCGAGAGGAAACCTGCGGCGTGCTAATTACAGCCAAGGCATTGAATGTGTAAGTTGAACACAAAATGAGAACTTCTGCAGTGAAAGGACTAGAGGAAGTTAACAGATGCCGTGAAGGAAGATAGGTCCGGGAACAAATAAAATATTGTTCCAGTAAAGTCCCTCCAGCAAGAAGTCAAAATCCTATGGAGGAGAATCACTTCAGTAAGAATATTCGAAATTCCATGGAGAGAATCGCTTCAGTAAGAACATTCAAAATCTGTGCACGAAGATAACTCGAGGAAATTTCATTCACGCATTTTGCTCCAGCAGATGTGCGAAAAATAGTTCAGGAGAATCACTGCAGGGATATCACAAGATATCCTCCACGGAATTCGCTGCAAGACACCTGCAATTTCTGTGGACGAATATTCGTGCAACCGTGGGAATTCCGCCGGACGAATCCGCCATCATTTCCGCCATCATCCCCATTCCGGTGCTCTCGACAGTCGACTCCAAAAAACACGCGACGTGATTTTGTCACGCGGGACGACCGCAAAAGGAAATTGTTGACATTAGTCAGAGTAGCGGTTTTCGGGCGGTTTTGGCAGTCGATTATGAATTATTTAAGCGTGGGAGAACAGGATAATTCAAAACCGTCTTTGTCCGACGGCGGTTTTGAGGCGATTCTGCATTTTAATTGCCAAGAGGCAAAAATAACTGACGATAATCGCTTTTAATTCCAAAACCGCCTGCAGAACCTCCTCTGGAGGAGGTTTTACAAGACGGTTTTGAGGCGATTCCGGTTATCACACGGTTATTCAGCATTTTTTATTCGTAGAACGCCTTCATAATTGGGTTGGTCAAAATTGAGGGTCGGTTCTCACACGATTATGATGAGAACATTTTTCAAAACCGTTTCCATAACCGCCTCCATAATCGACCCCAAAACCGCCCAAACCGCTACTCTGACTGACCCTATTAAGATTCAAAAAGCCTTTTAGATTCTGTGCACTCTAAAGTTTGTTGTGCAGACTCCTGCTGCTCTTAAGCGCCAGCAGTTTCGTCGCAATGTCGTCCAGCGGCATCATCTCAGCGCGAACCTTGCTCCCGACATCATCCCGGTTACGCACATTGACCGACTGCGTGTTCATCTCTTCTTCTCCGACGACTACGAAAGGGTAAGCGAAGGTAGACGCAGCAAGACAGTAATCATACCGAGAATGAAATTGTATTGGGCGATCTCTCCGTTGCGAACTTTCTTCTGTAGCGTGTCTAGAGACCGGTTCCATAGAGGGATGGGGTACAGTTTATTCTGGTAATAAACATTTTGATCAAATTCGCGTGAGACTGTCCGAGTCGTCACCGGCCTCCATGCACATAAAGTCTGCTAGTGCCAGATTGTGCTATGCGATGGAAATTGCGATGTTCAACTCTGTTAGAACCAAGTTGAATGACAACATCCCAAATCGGGAACAACTCGTCCAAAAGACCAAATGCGGCCAATCACATGTGAGCCAAATTTCTCGCCAAAAAAATTGCTTTAATGCAAAGGATTGAAAACATATCACAAGCACGTCGCCTAAACGTATTTCTCGATCACAAACGTCACGTTCCCCTTTCATTTTTCAAACTCGTTCAGGACCTCCGGGAGCTAAAGAAATTTGTCTTGTCCACGTCCCAATCTTTAGGTAGCATTGAGAGTCAGATTTATTACATACAATGAGGTAACGTGAACATACCATCGGGAATCATTGTGATATTATCTCTCATGAGCTGCATGACCTGGCGCGTCCCTTAAGGGAGTAAGCTGGCCATTGAGCTGCCGCAGATCGATTTAGCCCAAGAAATGCAAAAGAAGGGTGAAACCACCTCCAGGATGAGATCATTCACGAAATTGACATAAAATTCAATCATCTGCTGCGAGAAGGCGTCCTCGATGGGGTTCGGAACTGGTCCAAACAGCAGCTCCAGCTCCGAAGCATGGAAAACTACAAAGGCACGATGAAACAGGAAACGAAACAGAGAAGCCAAAAAAAAAGTAGTACCTCCCAAGCTTGGATCGTTCCCGGGAATAAATTCACGGAAGTAATACGCGAACATCTTCTGAAGGGGGCGCCATGCTGGAAGAAGAAACGTCGGGGAGTCAAAAACATGAGGTCGGTGTACCATGCTGCTGCGCGATCAAAAAGAGAATCTCCGGTGTTGAATGGTGCGCCGAGGGCAGGGTCGTTGGCCGGGAAAAGTTAGGGATTTTGCATAGACATCTGGGGTCAGGGTACTGTTGTCGATAACGAGGTGGCCGATGAACTGTTGGAAAGAGTTGTCCTGCGCCGCACCAACCAGGCCGAGGTTGCGGACCGATCCCGAAAAAGTGGTGCCTTCGTTGACCTGACCAAAGTAAAATGAAAAAGAGACGCCGCGACAACGAAATGACTTACATTGCTGCCACCGATGTATGGAAGGTGTAGAAAATCGCCCCGAGCAACCCGCGCAGAGGCTCTTTCAGGGATCAAACTTCCTTTCGGCCCAACGGATGGTTGCCAGAGTTGGCTATTCAAGGTGGATGTTATCATGGCATTACTAATATTCATGAGAGTCTAAACGTGCAATGAGCGGCTACTTTGGATATCAAACACAGGATCAAACCTCGAAAGGAACTTTTTGGAGACATGAAATGGCGCCAGCACCAGCCGCGCAACCAGTAGCAGAGAGGAGTCGAGCAAATGGTTTCCGGGCTTGTCATAGGTGCTAGGATTGGGAGAGTTCTTGCTGTATCCTCATAGTTAGTTGGCACATGCAATGCAAAAGGGCAGAATTCACAAAGGTCCCGTAGATGAATCAGCTATGCCTGCTCGGAATAGAGGTTGACTAGCAGGGAACACAAAGTGGCTCTCAACACCGCCAGCACCGGCTGACTACAAAATACAGGTCGGATAAAATTCTTGCAAGTAGCCGATGGAATTACTTGACCCCAAATGGTAACCTTGTGCCCACAGTGCTCAGCTGACAGTAACATCCAGAGAAGCCAGGAACATACTTTAGAAGGATCGCCACCGAAAGCCCTTTATATTTTCCTGGACAAATACCAGTGCTTGCCGCTGGTCTAGAAGACCTGCGTTTAAATCCTGGGGTGCAACACTTGCACTGGAAAGCTGTTTGTTTCGGTCAATCCTTGATCGAAGCGCAAGGAGAAAATTTACGAATCCAAAAGTATTGACTCGATAATTCCTGGATGAACTGATGAGTTGACGGATTCAGAGGGCAATAAATTCGACCGACGTCGACACAAATATTATTGGCTTATTTAGTGCTACGCTCCTCTGGAGGATACCTATATTTCTTAGAATAATGCGGACGACAGAAACAGAAAATCTTACCCGTGGGATCATACTGAGGGCTAGACGCAGAACTAGAGTAGAGTCAGTGCATTCGGTCATCGAATCTTGCCTAAATATTACCCGCTAGTAAATGCTCCGCCCTAGGAGTTGATTAAATTGGCTCTGGTTTAGTAGGGAGGCTCTCACATGAATCCAAAACAAAACCGGTAGGTTGGAGTTCACTTGTGTGCCCTGCGGTCTCCAAACCTGCGCGCAGTACGCATTAGTAAATCCATTCGGAATTTTCCCCGACGTACGTTGAGAAAGAGGCAGTTTCGGCCACCGCAGCACCGAGGTTCCAGGTGGCTGAGGGCAAGCATTCCCAAATGACGAAGCATCATTAATCCCTTTGAACGCCTTCGCGATGGGACAGGGGCCTTAAAGCGAAGTGGTCCAACAGGAGACTCCGCAAACGGAATTCCCAGCCACTTCTCAGTACCATTCGCGGTCGAAACACCTCGGAATGAGCCGATTTTCAGAGATACATCCAACGAGGTTGCTGCAGCAGTCACGGAGAAACCGTGCAGTCCAAAGACGACGGCAGTCCACAAAAGCATTGGGGAAGAAGGGGCATAGTAGGACGTCTGGAGGTCTTCGCTCTCATTTCCCAACTCCGCCTGTATGTCAGCGTGAGCCTCAGGGTGGTTCCATCCGAGTCGGAGCCTGTTGGCCCACGGTCGGGCACTTCGAATTCTCAAGATCAGCAGGCACACGGGCTTCCAGGTGCAGTAAGTCCCGGCAGCGTGAGCCTCAGGGTGGTCCCATCCGAGTTGGAGCCTGTCGGCCCACTGTCAGGCACTTTCAATTCTCAAGATCAACAGGCACACGGGCGTCCAGACGCCCAGGTGCAGCAAGCGCGGACCGAGCCGCTCCATTTGCGTGGGAAAAACATACCAACCCCTTTTACGCGCCCATTCGGTTCAAATTTACTCCACGATCCTGGGCGCGACAGTCGACTCCAAAAAAAAAACACGCGATGTGATTTTGTCAGCGGGACGACCGCAAAAGGAAATCGTTGACATTAAGATTCAAAAAGCCTTTTAGATTCTGTGCACTCTAAAGTTTGTTGTGCAGACTCCTGCTGCTCTTAAGCGCCAGCAGTTTCGTCGCAATGTCGTCCAGCGGCATCATCTCAGCGCGAACCTTGCTCCCGACATCATCCCGGTTACGCACATTGACCGACTGCGTGTTCATCTCTTCTTCTCCGACGACTGCGAAAGGGTCAACGAAGGTAGACGCAGCAAGACTAATCATACCGAGAATGAAATTGTATTGGGCGATCTCTCCGTTGCGAACTTTCTTCTGTAGCGTGTCTGCACCGTTGTCCACGTCGGCAAACAGACCAAGCGACTTCAGCCGCTCGCAAACTTGGGACGCATAGTCTTTCTATATACCAGGCAGCCAGTCAGACAACGTCTCGCGACTGCGTAAAAGTTACGCACGTAGGGAACAGCAACGGGTATGACGACGATCTGGCGCGGTGAGAGCCAGAAACGGCCTAGCAAGGTCAACAGGTCAGCCATACTATTGCCCAGCGTGGAGCAAAACACGCACCATTTCCCAGCGAAATGCTTCGGTGATGATGGCGATGAATCGCTCAAGACTGCCCAAGATGGCACGATGTATCATCACCGGTCGCGATTCAGGATTGTTGGTGTCCTCGCCTCGGAACTTGAGATCGAAACGCTCAGGCAGCTGGAAGTCGAGCTGGATGGTCGCACACTGGAACGAGCGGCGGAGGCTGTCCCGGACGCTGATGTCGATCTTGGGGCCGTAGAAAGCGCCGTCGCCGGGATTGATCTCCCATTTCCCGGGATACTGCTTTTCAAGCGCTTGTTTGAGTTGCTGATCCGAAAAAAGTTATCTTCCGCAACTGGGGAGCATGGAGCGAACCTACATCCTCTGCATAATCCCAGGTCTTAATCTCTCCCAGGAAATTATCGGGCCGGGTCGACAGCTCGAGCTGGAAATCCAATCCGAAGGTTCCGTAGACGTGCTGCATGAAGTCGAACAGGCGGAAATTTTCTTCCTCGACCTGACTTGGCATGCAGAATACATGAGTATCGTCCTGAGCGAATCGGCGGACACGGGTCAAGCCGTCAATGCACCAGAGGCTTCATTCCGATGGATGATGCCGAATTCTGCCATTCGGATGGGAAGCTCTCTGTAGCTTCGATCTCTTGACCCGAAGATAAGGCATGCCCGGGGCAGTTCATCGGTTTGAGAGCCCATTTCTCCTTCTCGACGTCGGAGGGTGAACATGTCGTCTTTGTAATTCTGCCAGTGGCCCGAGGTCTCCAAAGCTTGCTATGGAACATATTTGGAGAGATAACTGGGTTGTAAGTTAGCGTCGCGACGGAGCATATCGGAGACAGCGACGAACCTTCTTGGTACCCCCCGTTTGAAATATTCGGACTGCAACGCGTCTTGAGCATCTAGATTACAAGAGAACAAAACTTATTACCCGCATGAATTCAAGGAGCGTGTTGTATATCCGAGTGCCGTGCGGCAGGAAGAAACAACTTCCGGGGCTCATTTCGTTGAAGAAGAACAGTTCTTGGTCCTGCAGGCGGTGAGACAAGTGACAGACAAAAGTAATGATAATGACCTTTCCAATCCGCCTATGATCTCGCTTCGCAGCCTCGACAAGGAACGCTTTGTACTCCGTAAGCTGCTTCTTGTCTGGAAACGAGATTCCGTAGATTCGCTGGAGGGAATCATTGCTCGCATCACCAAGGAAATAGGAAGAAGAATTCTGGATGGCGTTAATAAGATTTTAAGAAGGGCAGATGAACAGTACCTTGGTGATCATCATAGCCTTGATCTGCCAGTGTGAGGGATGTGTGGTCCAACATAGGTCGACCATAGGACCACACCGGTATACAGTGGTAGACGTGCCGTCGGGGACCTTGGTCTCGATGAGATACTTCTTGTACTTGTTATACTAACAAAATTGTTCAGTCAGGTTAACAATGAAGGGTGCGTTCGTACATTAACATCTCCAGCAACGTCTCTTTCTTGACTACGAGCCGCTCGAATTTTTGTTTATCCTTGATGGCACTTTCGGCAACCTTTTCTAGAGCTGGATAATCCGTAGCAGAACAGGTCTGGTGGAAACGAAGCTGAATGAGCAACATGCTCTGTTTGAGTCGTTTTAGCAGACGCACCGATCCTCTATTGCCATCTCGTAGAAGAATCCATCATCCGTCGGGGGACCAAGGCATAGATGGCATCCGTAATGGCGCTCGGCAGCTTCGCCTAGTACATGGGCGGAGAATGCCAGAATACTTTCTTGCCTGATGGAAAATTAAGCTCTCAGAACACAACGTCTGGTACTCTCAGCATACCCTCAGGATGCTCAAAGTCCAATAACTCGAGCTTGCAAGAGCCTTCCAGAGGTCGTTCTAAGTCCCAAAGTTCGCCATTAACCTGCAGGCGTTCCCAATTGAAAGAGATTAGGACACAGATTCACGAAACGTACCTTGGCAATGACAATCCTCTCGGACAAACTCTTCGACACCTCTTTCGCGACATCCATGGGCTGGTTTCCCAGCTTTTCGCCTTTCGTTCCGAGCCATCTGGCATCGTGACGATAATGTCCTCCCGTGGTTGCGCTGAAGTGAAGTATCAGGATATATAAGAGATGCGTTACGATTATTCCCCACCCTTCACGAATTCATCATGTTCTGCCTTGAGTTTATCGAAGATTTTGAGACGATGATCGAAAAAAGCTGGAGGAGGTTGCAACTGGCCGATTCCCTCAGTACATTGACATCCCCCTCATCGGGGACGGATGTCACACCTCTAAAGGAAACGCAGACGCTGCGGCTGGCTTTGCTTTCTTTTCCTTGGTGTCTTTAGACTTTTTGGTGTCTTGTGCGGGTGGTTGCGGTGGTTCAGATGAGGATGCAACCGGAGTAGCCATCGTTCTGATGAGGAGTAGACGAGGTTGGTAAGTAGCTGGGGATGGGACGTGGCAGCGATGAAAATGTAGGATTGGCTGAATTCGACCGAGGAACTGGCGTCCCAGCATATAAAGTGGGAACGTGACTCATTCAGACTCATTTCTGATTGCTACCTTTGCTACCTTGGGCCTTACAAGTCATGAACTAGACGCTCAGAGGAATATTCTGACGCGTTCTGACTCGATTTATCGTCTCCAAACTATCTGCCGCCGGTTTATGCCACTGACAAGTTGTAAAATGGGAATCCAGGAGATCGTGATCCCCTAGCGCGTCTTCAACGGTCAATGGCCTCCATCTAGAGTTGCAACACAGCGTAGTCTCCTGGAGGAAGACGATATCGAGAAACGGCGCGACCCTTTGAAAGCTGGCGCGAACTATACGAGTACTTCGTACGAAATCGATCGCATGGATTGCACGTCTACTCCAAATGCACCGTTCCCAGAATATCATAGGGCCTACTGTGGGCACACATCTTTGTCCGTGGCCTCCGCAGCAATAGTAACTGTACTACTCGCTGACGCCCTCCGGACATTGACCACCCCCTGGATCGACGGTGCACAAATAGAACGTTAAATAGCATTGATCTTCACTTGCCTGGATGAAGTCTTGGCGCCTTGTGGGTATCTGTAGTGTCGAACGCGCATCCCATTTAGAGGCTGATTTCACAGGCGATGAGTTAGATGGGCCCCCGGGCGTCTCGGTCGACTTGCCGTAGAAATCATAGCAAACCGATCCGACGTTAATTCACAATTCACATAAACTGACCAGAAACCAAAGATCGACTTGTGTACCGAACCTCGTATAAAATAATAATTGACGTGACGAATGGCCTATCGTTCTGACTCAAGTTCCAATAGAAAACTCGAAACAAGGCACAGGTAACCAGCCGAGGCAGACGCGTCGACGAAGATCAGGTAAATCGAGCCAGAGGGAGATTAGGCAAATGCATGTATCAGCCTGGTCGCGTTCAGAGTGTGGCGGAACACCGATGTTTATCTGCGTGAAAGCTGGAGGAAGCACAATCAGAACACCGAAAAGTGGGGGATCTGGGGGATCGCCTTAAAAGGCATCAAAACTCCAGATTCCAAAGATGGGAATTTTGGGAGGTAACGTAAAGAGTGTCCCAAGTGAAGGGAATTGATCTACGACTACCAACAACTCGGTCTTGGTTCCAAGATAGCCCAAGATCCTGGTATCATCTTCGGATACCCGGGCAGATTGTGTCAAGAAAGACGTTTTGATTCATGTGTAAGGCGCAGCGATGTTAGAATGGCAGGAAGTAATTACGGCAAGAGTCGGCGGATAGTATCAGTACACCAAGCATTCGAACGTACACCATTCAATGTCTTCCCAATCGAGTGCATGATTTCTTATGGACATGGAGGGGGTTTTTTTTTTTTTGAGTCAATTCTCCCAAAAAACTTGGGATTCAAAGTCAAAAAAAAACCATAAAACCCAAGTGATAAGTTACGATAATTTACGACCATCCCAACCTCAGACGATCCTCGACCCTAAAAATACACTGCGCCGTGGCGAGGAACGTTATCATCAATCATACCGCCGGCCATTTACCCGGTGAAGAACGCGTTGATGCCCTGGATGTTGGCAGCATTGAGAGTAGCGCCGATCCCGCGCGCGGCTTTGGCAATGTCAAAGTTCTGAGTGAAGGCCAATTAGGCTCTAGCCTCATGCAAAGACCAAGAAAAAACTTACCTCTTTCGGCTGTGCGTTACCGGGAGCGACAAGGCTCAGCGTCTGGATGCTCATGGATCCAGGGGAGAGCAGGTAAGCAGTGTCCTTGCCGTTGATAAGGGCAACCTCCTGGTCGATAGGGAAAGAACCCTTCTTCTGCTGATATTGCTTGACTCCCTTGACCACCAGCCCGTTCGGGTCGATGCTGAGTTCGGTGTATATGGCCTGCAAAATATCAGTAAATCATATAGTGCTTCCTCGCGAGCGGCTTACAGTGTCGCTGTCACTCTAACGAAATGCTTCAGTAAACAACTCGTACACAAAATGATCGAGGACTCACGATGTAGTAGTTCTTCGTGGCATCCGAGAACTCACCCCATGCTGTGTGAATGCTGCCGCCAATCGGGAGGTCCCGGGTATTAGCAGTCGTGCTCCCATTGCCAAAGTCGAGGACGTTGATGCCCTTGCCGATATCGGTGTTCATCAATGCGTCGGCGCCTCGGATAAGAGTGAGAGACGCAGGGTTCGCGCCACCATTGGGCGTGTTCTTCTTGAAATCCGGTGAGAGCGATCCATCATCGTTCACGGTCCACACAGCGACGAAGCCAGTGTTGCCCTTGCTTCCCTTGACAGAAGCGAAGAGGCGCTTGCCATCATCCGAAAAGAGAATCTGACTGGGAGTGTTATCTGGGTTCGATGCTTTAAAGGCATTAATTTAGCGTGCTCGCATGTTGCACGAGACGACACGTACGAGGTGTGGTGAGCTTCAGGTTCAGAGAACGGACACTGTTGGGAATCGGGACGAGACCCTTCCTCAAGTCGACAGTGTAGCAGCTGACACCGTTATTCTCTCCACTATTCGGCGAATCAGTGACAACCCGAAACAGTTAAGATCAATAGATTTACGCGTTGAGGACGCAGGCGTTTCCGGTCTTCGTGCTACAAACACGGAGATCAGGCCGAGTTGACAGATACTAATATCATTGAAACTGGGCTTACTCAATCGTTGCGCTGACCGGGAAGTTACCTTCCGTGCTGACAGGCTGGCCAATCATACGGATGAACGCCGGATTCTGGAAATCGATCTGGAACACGCTCGCAGTATCACTTCCAGCGTTGACCACAACCAATTTGTCATTGACGACCTTGAAATTGACGGGTTAATGGCGAAGTATCTGGGAGAAAGAGTATTATCTGACCTTCACAGATCCCTGAGATTGAAGAGGATTGGGTTTCGACGTATCGGGACCCATGTGTGCTCCCCGACCCCCAGCGTATACTGCGTCTCCGAACAGCTAAAGCTCAAAAGTCAGTGACACTGAAATAAATAGAGCCATGATACGGACCATCTTGCCATCACCGTCAAGGTTTGCCGTGAAAATGAAATTTCCATTCGGCTCGTTAGACATGACTATGAAGGGTGTTGAGACAAAATTATATATTTTTGGTCGATCCATACTCACAGTAGATACCACCAGGTCCACCAGCCGTCAAACCCGGGCGGTTATTGTCTGGCGTGTTGCATATGGGGTTCTTCTGGTTTGATGCTCGCTTCCCAAAGGTAGCAGGAGCAGCAGAGACAAGCACAGCTGTCGAGAGAGCCAAGGCCAAGTTAATGCAATGCATTGAGGAGTTGAAGGTGAAAGGAAAGGGTCAAAAAAAAGAGGGTGGCCGAAAAAAAAGTAACGAAAGAAAAAAGCCGCCTGGGCTGCAAGGGGCTCGAGGGAGAAATGACTTGCAGAAAGAGCAAGGTCGCCATAATGTTTCGGGACGCCTTTTAAACTCAGGATGCACCATGGCGACATTACCCGCTCCCTTGACCGCTATTCTGGATTGGATTGGTATCATTCATCGCGGCCAAATCTCCGCGATGCCATGCATCAATAGGGCAGTTACTGTCTCAAGTGTCGCCAACTTTGATGCCAAGCAGCCAAGCCGTCGAGGATGAAGACAATTAACGCTGGATAAGTATATTCCGACAACGGACTTCATGGAGGCTAGAGGTTTCAAAACGGCAGTGCGATTCCATGGTGTTGTGCGCGCGACGCTGTGAGTCGTGACGTTCAACAGTGGAATCGGAAGATAGTCACGTGGCGCACAGATTCAATTTCCCTTTCCGTGAATGTTGCAACAGTCTTCAAGCGCTGCTAAGTACCATGGAATCGGTCCAACGGTACATCAAGTTTTTTTTTGCATCTATCAGGGGTGTCATGGAACTCGGATTGCCGCTGCGGCGCAGCCCTTATCCATGTAAGACCTCCAGCGAGTTTTTTTTGACAAAAATTTCAACCGACTTCAGTAGTAGCAGTCCGTTGGCTAAATTTACTGAAATAACACTAGACGACACACATTTACCTTCATAACCTTGTCTTCAAGCTTCATCAGACGATTGGTGCTTTATTTTCTACTTACTTGGCAGCCAGTGTCCTAGCAACTGTGTGAATTGCGGGCAACTTGCGGGAAAGATTCAATGCTGTCCACTGAGTGCAAACGCCAAGAAAATGATGCGCCGGTGATGAACCATGGATGAAGATTCGGGGCACCCAAGGCTATGGTAAGCCGTGAACGTTGGGACCCATTCTAGGGAATTTTATCTCGTACACTTTGGCTTGGCTAGTATCGTAATGTCTCATCCAATAGATGCGCGTTGAAAGGAAAAATAGTCTAAGTCTGGCATTGTTAATATCAGTCCTGTCTTACCGGAACCTGCGGAACATAATTGCTTCACTACTGCTCCGCATACCACACCAGGCAGAGGGAATAAACTGATTTAAAGACGATGAACTAGATAGCTATTTGGAGTTTGAGTCCGCGAAGCAAGGAGTGGGAGCGTACACATACACCCACAGCTTCCCGTCATTGGATAACTGATTATTTACTGTCCCAAGTAAGTATCCATCTGCGAAAAGCGCAGCTCCCTCATCAACCGGATGCTATTATACAGCTACTCTATGTTGCTCCCGGTTCGACCCTCCAAACCTTGATCACGCCTGCGCGATCTCCACTCACAATTCCTCCGCGGAATGGAGACTCTATGCACGCCAATGCCGTAACGACGTCCTGGTGTGATTTAAGCAGATTCTGTTGGTTGTGCGTAATGAGCGACATCCGTTGTGCGGGCCGGTTACTCTGGCTCCCAGAGACAGCTGCGCTTGGCCAAGTCTCGACGTAGGTCGAAGCTGTGCTCGAGGAAGAGGCACTACAATACAAATCGTCAGAAGAAGCAGCAGAGAAAAAAAAAAGTCAAGTTACCTGAACGACGGTCTCTCATGCTCTGATTCGAGGCCGCTAGTACCGTCGTACGCTCCAGTTTGCTCAGATCCCAGAGTCGAAGTTTCCGATCTTCCGACCCCGTAACCATAAATCCCCTGCGCCCATGCCCCGAGTCTGGCGCGTCGGCCATGTCCGATCTATGTACACCCGTGGGGCCGCCAAAATCAAGACCGACCACCAACGCACGAACATCCGGCGACGGCGGAGGAAGGAGCTCATCCTGGAACGTACTTTGCGACGACGGTCGCGGGCGCTTGCCTGCCGCGTCAACAGCGCTTTGCTTGGAATGCACTAGAGCCGCAATTGCAGCCGCTGGACTTATGTCTGCGTCAACGCCAGTAAGCTCGTGGGGCTCCGGGAGCGCTTCAGCCTCGCCAGCCCGAGTGATGAACGTCTCCACGAGAACCGCCTTCTCTATGTCCCAGACTTCGACCAAATTGGTGAACGTGCGATCCGTGGTCCGTTTCGACGCCTCCACCGCAACCATGACCCACTTGCCGCCCTTTGGACGGGTGCACAACACACTGATGTATACGAACGAATCGGCCCGTTGACGCGACACCCGCATGCCAACTCTTCAGCAACAGGCCAAAGCGTCGATCCCAAAGCGTCAAGACACCCGTTGAAGTGCCCACAACGATCCAAGACCGTTTGCGATCTATACAGAGACAAGTGATGGGACCGTAGTGGCGTGGGTTCTCCATGGTTTGCACAACCCGCATAGTCCGGAGGTCGAGGATTGTTATGATCGAGTGGGTGGTAGCATACACGAGATTCGAAGCAGTATCTACCCAAGTCAGCTTAGTTTAGGCTCGCACGACGACGCGACGACGTACCAGTGTTATAATGCGTCATGCATGTGATGTATTCGCCAGTTAAGTAATGCTCGACCTGATGCTCTCGTATAACTTGGAGTTTATTATACTTCGGCAGTGCGCCACCTTGCGTTATGTGAACACGAACGATGTGCAAGCTTCCGTCGTCGGCCGCACTCGCAAAACAATGAACGCCCTCGAGTATGCATACGCACTTCACCCGAGCATGATGTTGACCGTAGGTATGTCGAGGTTTACTGGTAACGTTTCGCTCCAGCCGTGCAGTATCCCAAACTTTCACCGTCTTGTCGTCGGACGCCGATACGAAGAACATGTGGTCGGGAGAAACAGCGAGCCCCGTTATAGCGTCCGAGTGCGAAGTCAGATGAGCAACTAACGTCGCCTCGGTTTGTCGAGCGGTGCCATCCCGAGACGCAAAGGCGTGTCTAACCGCATTCCGTCTCCTGACCGGGCCTTCATGAACTTTGGGTCCGAAATCATGCTGCAGCTCGCGATTATTATCGAGGTACAAATTCTCCAGCAGGTTGCTGATGCCAGCCTCTTGTCCGTCTGAAAAGCGTTTGCTTTAATAACCACCAAACCTTCTACAAATCTTCAAACTCTTACCGTAGGTCGAAATGGGTAGCAACGAAGGAACGCGCTGTCGGAGTGGACCACGAATGGTCGTTGACATGGACATTGGCGAGGAACGGCCAGACGGCTCAGGAGACCCGTCCGAGCGTAGTTTAGATCTACCGTCTAGGTGTCCTACAGCATTCGTTTTCGACGATCCGACCGCCGGGGCAGCCTTCTGACCATCAGCGCCGCCAAATTGCATGCGACTGAGGGGTCTGAATGTCGTCGAATTTGCAGTAGATACAACCGAGTCCGTCGGACTGCCCGGCCGCTCAATCGGGGAGGAAATCCCGACGACAGGGAAACCTGGCGTTGCTGCAATGGGAGATAGCGCGGTACGAGGCTCCCGAGGAGGGGTTAGAATGATGGATGAGCTGGAGCCATTGATGGTGGCGAGTCTCCGACGCAGATCTTCGAATGGAGCCCCAGTATGATCCATGCGACCCATAATCGGACTGAGTAAAGGCGTCCCTAACGCGGACGTCTTTCGCATATGGGTACGAGAACTACGGGATGCACTAAAGTCACTTGACCGCGCTTTCAGGAAAACCGTCTGTGGTGTCACTCCCAGTTTCGGTAATTCAATGTCGCCGATGGACTTGAGGTTCTTCTCCGCCTCTTGTTCGAAACTCAAACGAGAGGCAAAACTGATTCATGGTCAGAAAACGCAAATAATGACGATTTGTAAGCACCGAACGAACCTAGATATGGCATTAGCGAGCTTGAGAATGTAGTCCCTCATCGCCAAAAGTTTGGTTTCTTCAGTAGAGGTCATGCCAAGTTGCTGCAACTTGCTCAACTGAGCTTCATCTCTACGAAATAACACGTCAGGAAACAGCGGAGAGGAGAAAGAGCGGGCCCACTCGTCAGTCTTGGGGTTCCTCGATATTGTGCCTGTTTTTCGAAGAGAGACGACGCTCTCTCGAGGAGATTCGGTTTTGGTGGTGATTCGACGTTGCCCTCGCCAAAACGTGCTCTTTTCTGCTTTCATAGCCCATTGTACCGCAGCATCGAAGACCTGTCTAGAAAGCTGAACAAAAATGAGCAGGTAGAAAAATAACCGAACGAGAGAAAGTCAATACCGGAGGCTTCATGGCTGTTAGGAGGCTCTGCTCATCAATCACGACAATGTCGACTTCAAAAAATGGCGGAGAGACGGATATAAAATGCACCAAACGTCGCTCGTGGGGAGATGTGAAGCAGCAGATACAATGAAAGCGGCGGCGCCTGGTCAAAGAAGTCAAAAAGGATGCACCCAAAAGCCCTAAAATACCTTGGCGTATCCACATATTTGGATGATACAAAAATCCCAGAGTCGCACTCATCAACTCCAAATACGCATTTTCTGGAATAGACCCAGTTCGCACAAACTCGTCAATGATGCAAGGACTTTGGCAACAACGGTCTCCTCGACGTCTGAAAAAGAAATCAATACACCAATTTGATGGTTACATAATGCTTACCAGATAATGCTTGGATCATCAACGGGAGGATGTATTCCTCCAAACTTCGTCCGCCTGCACAAGCCGCAACATCTACGATGCTCTCAAAAAACGCGTGGCGTAAGAGCCAGTCGCGATCATTGAGATACGTGATCATATGGCTCAACAGGACATCGTTGGTCTTCTGCCGTCGAGGAATATGCACATCGACGATATGTCATGCAGAACAGCCCGTTTGACGACGCTCGACGGGTCCATTAACAGAGCCGAGAGGTGCTCCTGGATGTTGTTCTGCAGGTCTTGCATGCTTGCTTCGTACGAAACCTAGTACGATGTATTTAGTTAATAATCATCACCAAGGCCGGGTAGTCACTCAAAGCGAGCATGGTCGTACTCTTGCGCCTCGGGCGACAGTTTGAAGGTGCCATGCGCCTTCAGTGCCTGTCCCATCCAGATATCTCACAGCAGTGTCGCAATTGGACAATGCACTGCGCATATGTGCATCGGACCGAAACCTCGGGTCCTGGACAACATACTTGATGTTGGGGATGATATACTCCGGGAAAATGGAGGCATTCGACGGAGTGATGACCGTCACCATCATAAGCTACAATTCACGGGTCGACACATGAAATTACAGGAGAGTTAAAACGAACGCACCACCTGTATCATGGTCCGCAATGCGGCGGAACGGACGGTTGCGGAGTCGTCATGCAGAAGTTCTACGATATAGGGAACCATGCGGTCGAGTTTTGCTTCGTCTGTGAGATGAGAAGATAACGCCAAGAAAACATCCAATGCTCGACTTTTGAGCTGGGGAGGGAACAGTTGCGTATATTGGCAGTCACCAGAGCCAAAATGAATAAGAGCGGGTCCATCTTCAGCAGCGCGCGGGCCCGACTGTAACGCTCCACGGAGTTTCGAATCACGGTTGGGAATGTGCAATTCGACAGGAAGGATGTCCTGCAGCGGAATTAGATGAAGAAAGGTAATCATATACATGCGGAACCTCACCTGGAAAGGCTTCGACATGCTCGTTGTTGAGTTATACTCCACCTTGACATCCATGACGGTCTCCTCTACTGTATCCGGGACGAGGTAAGGTTCGACGCTTTCATAATCGGACCAGATTCTCTCCATCCTGTGATCTGAGTCGCTGGGAAGAACATCTGGCGGTGTTTCTGTACCAGGAAGCCCACTGGGATTTAGACCCAAGGACGAGCTGGGTCTGAGGGCGGAACCAGATATCGAAGGTGTGATGGTCGCCGGCGTGGCTGCTGTTGAGGGAGCGGTCGTCGAAAAGGGCGGGTTGGACGGGAGGTCGTTGATTGATGAGACGTAGTTATGCAGGAATGAGTAGAATGACTCCGGAAAAACTGTCCCCCGGGATGTGTGCAGCAGTGTATCAAAGGTCGGCCGTGCAGTTGGTTCGAGGTTGATCATTTGTCTTATCACATTCTACTGCCCGGAATAAGGATGGTTCGCGGCAGTGCGGCGAGATATAGTTGACTCACCCGAACACCTTCATCTTCAATGGCGCTCAGATAGCTGTCGACGCTGTATTCGCCTTCTCTATACTTGAAGAGCTGGCTGAGGGTGAATACTGGCGCACCCTCCAAGAAAAGCTCCGCGATAACACATCCAGCGCTAAAACAGTCCATGGATTCTGTGACTTTGCCATCTCTTTTCCCTTCGTTCTCGTCCATCGCAATTTTTGATTTCTTTGCGCTGATTTCCGGGTTGGTAGCGGCTGTATAAAAACGTTCAGGAGCAATGTAGCAAGTGCGTCGTCCCGAGGTGTCAAAGAAGAACGAAAAGTCGGAAGGGTCGTCGAGGGGCAGATAAGTCGGTTTATATGACGCAAAGTCGGATAGATAAAGCCAGTTCCAGGATGTTACAAGTATATTTTCCGACTTGATGTCTCCATGGGAGACTTTACGATTCCTAGCATCACGAAGCGCGTTCAGAAGTTGAAAAGCGATCCATTTCTTCTCAACCATACTCAGAAACGGGCGTGTGCTGTATATCTAGCATAAGATGGGATAGCGAAGGATAACCGAGACGCACCTGATACGGTCGTAAAGATTACTGGCTATCCACTGCCGAATAATATACCCTGCTTTGTCGGTCTCTTCGAAAGACTGGTAGTTGTAGATATTTGCAATATCCGTCAAGGCCTCCCGGTCGGCTGTAATAGTTCAGATTAATAATATGCTCCGACGGAATCGTCTACCTTTCAGCCTCCGATGGTAATTCCTCAGTGACAAACCGGGGTCAGGTTTGATGAATATTTTAATAACCATGTATCCGTTGTGGTGGCGGCATTTCACGGTTTTGAGGAACCGTGCGAGCCTAAGCTGGAGAGCGTGTTATGAAATAAATGAAGAGAGAAGTGTGGATGCACCTCTTTTCATAGATAATGTCAGTCCCCAATTCCGCGACGAATGAATCGAGCGCAGCAGTAGTGCGTGTTAACGTTGAACCCGACTGTGTATTCCCCATATTCTTGCCGGGGCGTCAGATATGACAGAGGATGTCAGACTACGCGACTATCCTGGTCATGAACAGAGGGATAAAGCAGGCAGACTGCTGTTACCAAAGAGGGTAAGCGCCAAGACGTTACTGTTTGGCTAGAACATCCCGATCAAACGTATGGGGAAGCATGCATCACTGATTTCGGATGTTGCCGGTTCGGGAGGATCCGGAACTGAACCACTGCCACAGAGCCAGCTTGCTTTTGTTCCTTTTGTCCTGTACGTTTTCAAGGCATACTCCCGGGTTCAATTACCCTCATCTTAGATCTAGTTGCTTCACCCATTGCTGTGGGCTGTTGACACTCACTGACTCAGGAGCATTCAAGTCTTGGGCAACAGTGTTCTTCCCTGTTCTTCCTTCTCCTGCAAATTTGGGAAGGAAGGAATTCATCTATTCTTCAATGTCATCGGTTTTCCTCCGGTGTTCTTATATTTCCCTACTTTGACAGGGAGGAAGGCAATGACGGCCAGAGCGATACATGTGTTCTCGTTCTCTTACCCGTTTCTGCCCTTCCTCCCGACTCAAGCGCCTGATCGACACGAGGAGGTTGGCCAAGGATGAATGTCGACTCTCGAAACGCCAAAGAGCCATACTAAGCACTTGCCACCGAGCCCGTATTCCACTAGTATGCATTTTTTGTGATCACGTTCTCTTGTCGCTTTCCCATTAACGCTGGGCTTCAACTGAGAAATTCGGCTCATGAATTAAACGTCAACCCTCGAGACGTCATCGAGGCTGTGAAAGATCCCTGGCCCACCTTTTCTTGTGCGCATCAACCTGAGCCGTGATTGATCTGCACGAAGAGTTCGACTGAGGTGATCCACACGAACGACCTGAGGATCACAGAAGGATTACGGCGCTCAAAATGCAACCCTGATCTTCCACCATCCGACAGGCATAGAAGGTAAGGTGGCTCCTGTGAAACTGTATCCTGAGAGGGCTGTTTTTGTGGATCCAAGATTCCTAACAGTTTCAGCTCGTTCCATTCTGACGTTGTTTTTGTGGGTCCAGGACTTTCAACAGTTTCATCTTATTCTCGCGTGGAGTTGGAAATGCCTAATATGTACCTTTCACCTCCAGGTGTTCAAGAAAACGACGTCGCCGTGACGTGCTATTGGCCATCCGAACAATTGGGTCTCAAAAAAACCATTGATGTACTTCTGAGAAGTCCACCTCTGTAGGTCCAGGTTGGTGTTCCATAAAGCATCGCATTTTCTGCCGACAATAGACCGGTGGGATTTTATTTATTTATTGGAGGGCTGAAGTTGCAAATCTATTGAAACAATTGAATTAGAAGCTAAGAAGGGAATTTCACGCCTCACCGCCGCATCGTCGCATGGAGCTCAGCTCCATGACGTCGGTTTTATTGATTTTTTAAACTGCCTTTTCGAGATCACCTTTTCCCTCTCAACAACTCTGACCTCAGAAGCGGAACCAGCGTCGCGTTTCAAGCCACTGAATGTGTTTTGTGCGCCTAGCTTACTGCAACTAAACAACGACACGCTGACGCCGTTCTGCATCCTTAATCTTACCCAGTTCAACGTTATTAGCATCTGAACGATCATCGATGTTACGATGTTGTGTTCCAAGTTCATCTCACCTAGTTTAGTAATTACCACATGTAAGCCAAGGCTTGGGTCCAATTAGCTTTGTCGGCGATTCAGTGGCGCCGATTAAGATATGTACATGTGTAGGTAGATTGTAGGTGGATTGAGGTAGATTATTGGCCATTCCGCCAATGCCGGACAACAATCGGATTATAATCACCTCGAAAAGCGATTATTTCTCGGCGAAGACATGGCCGACTCGGAGGAGGGATCTGGACTGGCCTCATGTTCGATAGACCATGGAGAAAGTG